>JBBPOS010000485.1:0-22013 GCA_038091575.1 Leccinum subgranulosum
TATGAGACACTATGATAGTACTATGGTAGTACTGTCTACATGGACCCTCACTATGAGAACTATGAGTGCTATGATTGCTATGGAGTACTGTCCAGTACTGTCCAGTAACATCTGGTTTTGCTGATGAAGGGATTGGCAGAACAAAAAAGAACACTGTACCTTCAAAAGTCAGTCCAAGTGATGTGCTCCAGTTAAGTGGTAAGGAGGAACAAGTGGCTGCGTGATGAGTTCAAGTTGGCACAATTTCTCGAGTGCGGAATGATATTGAAACCATATACCTGGCTGGACTAGTAGTAGTGACAAATCACCGCATGATGAGTCTCAAGTATGATTCAAGTACTTCAATTTGCTGCCTTGACAACTTCGCCGACAAGCACAATCACAATGAATACTTTTTTCCATGGTTAGTACACTGATTTCATCTCCCAAATGTAAATTTAAATTTAATCTAGTTGGTGGAGGGAAAAGAGAATAACGATGTGGCAGTGATTGGCTAAATAGCTCTTGCTGCATTGTCCAATATCAATCAAGATGAGGCCCTTTGGTTCCATGCGTCGAATGCACAGTGGCACATGACAAAAGGGGTTCAGAAGGGTAGGTGCCATGTAGCTCCAGAGGCGATCTTCAGTGCGAGTTGTGACACTGACTGGGATTCACATGTCAATGGGTTCAAGCAACGATGTGGGCTGACTTGATATGCAATATTGGAAATGAATCCCTTTGAATCTTTGTCCAACTTGGACAGATAACCATGAAAGGGACGCTGTATTGACCTGTAGACACAACTCCATAAGATGACACCACTTCGTCATCACACCCACTGGGAGCAAAGAGATTGACAGTGGGCAGCTTGATATTATCGCGCAAAAACGCTACAGCTAAAACATGCATGTTAGCTATGTTGTTTGCCTTGTCGATGACCGTCCATACCTTCACCCACAGCAGCAATAGACTCGCAGTGTCCAAACGCCTGCCTGACCCAGTGCATCATGTGACTATTGCTTGCAAGTGCCTTGACATGTTTTGCCACAGATGGAATCTAGACAGCATTGAACAACATTGACCACGGCATCAGCATATCACTTTGATCTCTAGAGAGCTAGACAGTGCTCAATAGTCTCATAGCACTCTAGCAAGGTCCAAGCTAGACAGCACTATGGAGTACTATGGAGCAACCCATTTGCTATGGATTGCTTTGGCTCTCAGGAGCTAGGACTCTATGGAGCTATGGTCGCTATGGGTTGCTATGGGACTTGGTACCTAGCTATGGATTACTATGGATTGCTATGGAACTATGTAGCAGTACATGATTCTATGGACATATATAGATGGCTAGAGAAATTGGTTATTGCTAGTGAAATCTCACACCAAATTTCAAATGCAATCAAAATCAAAATCAAAATTCAAGACAAGCTACATACATGATTTCTACTACCATGTAAACTACATAATACCAATTAACTTACTTTAGATCCTATTGAAAAAAGGACAAAAGATACTCACTCAGAGTCATACATCAAAAACAGAGTCAATGACTTACCAAGCTAAAGAGCACATAGTCTAAAAGCCTGAAACAGAAATAGTAAGTTATGAACCAACAATACTAGAAACTCACTGATTTGAATTATATTCATAGTCTAAAAACAAAAATCTGTTAGTTAAAACTTCAGGATCAAATGTATATATTGATACTCACTTAAAAATAATGGATTATGAATGGTAAGTGGAGAATAATAGTATAAGTAGTGGACAGGAGATGTTGAGGTGTAATGAAATGTTGAAGTGTGGAAGAGAGATGGTGGTGGTTGAGGGAAAAAAGAGTGTGGGAATTAAAATTGAAGAGTGCTGGGTTTATATACCTGGTGGCTGCTGACTTCGAAATTTTACAATTTTTAAGCAACACAATACAAATATGGCAAGTTATGTCAGCAACACAACACAAATTCTGCTAAGTCTTTCTGCTACATTGCTTTATATATTTGGCTACATATCTTGCTATAGATGACCAGGCTCACTAACCAGACACTAAATATACATGACCAAGCACACTTCCCAGACATAACAAAGCAGGAATCCTAACCAGATACTAACCAATCATGACCAGGCACACTAACCAGACATAACAAAGCAGGAATCCTAGCTTCAACTAACCAAAAATGATGAATCCTAACCAGACACTAACTAAAAAAGGACCAGGCACACTACCAGGCATAACCAGGTAGGAATTCTAACCAAATACTAACTAAGCATGACAAGGGACACTAACAAGGCATAACCAGGCATGACTCCTAACCAGACACTAATCAAGCTTGTCCAGGCACACTAACCCCAACTAACAAAGCAGGGATCCTAACCAAACACTAACAAAGCATTTTTGAGGCGCCCTAACTAGAACTAACAAGGCAGGAATCCTAACCAAGTCCTAATCAAGTACTGATCAGATACTGATCAAGAATGTGGTTCGCAAATTTGTACCGTGGGAATTATGCACTTTGAGCTGGCTGTATTGGAGGTAGTGTGGGAGGGTACCCTTAATATGAATCATGGATCATGTGATTTGGTGCAGAAACGACCGAAACATAACCATTTTAGTGTCAGATGTCATTTTTGAAGAAATTTTGAATAAACATATGTACTTATCGCATCCAAAGGCGTCCGATCCGTGGTTTGACACCACTGGATGATATGTAGAAGGGCCATATAGCCTCCATCTGACCATTAGATCGCCAAGATCGGATATCACACCACTGAGATATAGCCATTTTTGAGATTTATAGTAATAAAATATAGATTAGCGTCTGTGAACTGAATAAGCGGTGGGAAAAATCGGAAAAAAATCAGTGATTATGGAAGTCAATCATAGAAATCTTTCGTTAGTCTTGGTTAGGAGACAAAACATTGTTTAGTCTTGGTTAGGAGGCAACACAATGTTAGTCTGGGTTAGGAATATTGGCAAATATATTAGTTAGGACTAGTTAGGAGGCAAAACAATAATAGGGGGTTAGGGATATTAGCAAAGACATTGGTTAGATTTTGTTAGGAGGCAAGAGAGTTAGGGATATTGGCAAAGACATTAGTTAAATTTGGTTAGGAGGCAAACAATGTTATGGGGGGTTAGGCATATTGGCAAAGACATTGGTTAATTCTAGTTGGTACTATGATGTTATGTGTTGTTATGAATGAAGCCATGGGCAATCAGGAGTGAAAAAATTGTCGGTTCCTTGGGCATGTAGTCCTTCTGCGACAAGCCCCACTTGTAAACGACAGGATCCTCATAGTGACTCAGCTCAAAAGAAATGGTGTTCGCGAGATTGATCTTCTTATAGGAGGCAAGAGAATTGAAGAATAACTACGCATAGTTATAGTGCTCTTGAAATTTTTCCCCTCACACACATTTCTCAATCCCCTTGAGATGTTCTACATAGCTGCAACGATGTAAGTAAGTTGCCAATAGTTCACTTGTGGATGCTTACTTGACATAACCTTTCTCTGTAGGAGCGGGCTGACTGATGCCCTTGTGATTTGGCTAGTGATTGACGGTGCTCTTAACAATCTAATGACAGCCTTGACCATCTTGGTTATGGTTCATGACTAGGTAAACTGGATAATTGAGAGGCAGCTAAAAATCGGTCAGTATCACCAATACAATGATTATGACAATGACATACCTCCTGGAAATTAATCCGGAGTCGAGTGATTTGCATATCAAAGTACAAGAAAAATCATCACTGAAACTGATTTCCGGAACAATATGGCTGGTACAGAATGCAGCTTGTTCCGTTTCCATGATAAACACATCAACAATACAGTCCAAAACCAGTTCTCTAATCTCTTCAGGACTAATACCTCCGGCCACACCTTCATTGCATCTAAAATGTCAATGTTGAATTCATGTTCGCGAGCCTGGGGGATAGTCTGAATAGCAAACTTCCATCTTGGATAGGATCCATTTTCAATAGCATCATTCAGGTCTTTACAGTGGAAGTTGGGGTCTTGCCCCGAGATCTTGAGGGTTTCATTCTAGAGAAGGCTGTGAACCCTGAGTTCCGGAATGAAGTGAAACTTGACAAAGTGTCGCTCGCCCTTGTCATTCAGAAGAGTGTATATGTTGACGCCGAAGCCTTGCATCATGCAGAATGACCGGGAAATGCCACGGTCAGACATAACTCATATCACCATATTGGCTGCTGATAATGCATGGATAGGATGAAACGTGATAAATATGCATAACTTATACTCCAAGTCAGGCTGAAGGCCAACAAAGTCCCAGAAATTGTCATGCACACTCTGGCCAGTCAGAACTTCGTTATGCAGCTCGGCCTTCATGGCATGGACAAAATCAGGTAACTTGACGGCATCCTGAATAAAAAAGACAAGGAATGTCATTGCCAAATGTCCCAATTACCCTTCTGCATGTAAAATTTGACCGCAAACCCTTGAACGTTGTGGACTGTATCCTGCACACAGATATTGTTTTCTCTCAAGAAATCTGATCCTCGAGCAGCATAGGACCAATGTGTTCACTATTGAGATAGCAAGTCTCGATTGTGGGGCGCAGTACCCTTCTAAGGGAACTAAGAGAACAGTGGGAGATACTCACTGTATAGTCTTGAGGTAACAAACAAGGTTGAAGGTAGTTGTGAGAGTAAAGACTCGAGCAAGTAGCTTATGTGAGAGTAAGATGGAAGAATGAGTAGAAGACTCGTTATTGTCCTAGAGCGATAGCTCCAGGTTTATATATGATACAGAGATGTTTGTATCTATGTATGTATTTTCTTATAAAAGGAAGATAGAGATAGAACTCTATAGAAGGTCATGGAAGGATGACACAGATATGAGTCATCTGTAGTAAGATACTGCTATCATCCAATGGCATTAAAGCCTTATCTAAGTGATGAGTAATACACATAGCATAAGTAAAGATAAGAGAGATAAGAGATAGTGAGTCATATCTGTGAGTCGCGAATGAGTCACGACTAAGTCACACTAGGTAACTAGTCAGTAATGTTAGTGAAATGCTACTAGGAATCATGGTATGAAAATGAAATGAATCCATGATTCTCAACACTCCTCCTCGCTAAAGTGTAAGCATCACATAGAGCGATTTGATGAAGGAAATGGGATAAGGCCTAAAGCTTTCCTACCAGCTTCGAATGGAACTTTCAACAGATTCTTGGTAAAGATGTCTGTGAATTGCACATTCATTGGAACATAGGAGAGTTCCGTGTTGCCAAACTCTATAGCTTCACAAATGAAGTGTTTATGGAGACAAACATGTTTGATATGACCTTCCTGAGCTGGGTTCGAAGCAAGGAATATGGCTTCATGGTTATCGACACACATGGGTATGGCTTTGAGCAGACAATTAAGTTCGGAGAAGTAGTTCCGAAGCCATTGAAGCTGCTTTGCAGTATCCGTCATGCCACAGTATTCCACTTCAGTGGAAGAAAGCCTGACTCTCTTCTGTCGTCTACTGATTCATGAGATAGGTCCATTTGCGAGGTAGATGACATATTCTGTTGTAGATCTGGATGTTTCCGGATCTCCTCCCCAATCAGTATTGCTATAAGCAATTAGACCAGAACTAGGTCCATGACGTGAGTACAGAATGCAAAGGTCTTTCATTGTAGAAAGATAGTGTACAATATAAAGGGCTCTTTGCAAATGTTCCTTGGAGGGATTGGCTGCAAATTGGGACATATTGATTACCACATAAGCAATGTCAGGTTGTATACCAAGCATGATGTAGAGCAATGATCCAATGACTGACTGATACAATGATCGAAGAGAAGCAGAAGCCTGATTCAAGTTGGGTCTCGGTGTATAACCGGTGGGTAAAGGAGTCAAGACGGGTTTACAATTTTCCTGACCAAAGCGTTGAATACCTTTCTCCACATAGCAGGTTTGGTCCAGGATCAAAGTTCCCTTTGAAAGATCTCGAGTGAAATGAATATCCAAGTACTCTTTGGCTTTGCCTAGATAGCAAGATTCCCATCTCTTCATGAATGTCTTGACATAAGCGTTCACCAGCGATTCTTTACTACCAGTAAAAAGTGCGTCATCAACATAAATAATGAGGATGATAATATTGTGACCAATAATTTTAACATAAGTTCCTGGGTCTGAAAGCAAATGGGTGAAATCCATCTCCAGGAGTGACTTGTGTAGCTGCTTATTCCATTGAACCACAGCTTGCTTCAGTCCATAGATGGACTTTCTCAGTCAACAGACTTTTGTCTCCTGACCTTTCATATGAATCCTTCTGGTTGCTCCAAGTACACTTATTCCATTGAAGCACAGCTTGCTTCAGTCCATAGATGGACTTTCTCAGTCAACATACTTTTGTCTCCTGACCTTTCACTATGAATCCTTCTGGTTGCTTCAAGTACATATATCTCCTCCTTGAGTTCACCAAAGAGGAAGGCTGTTTTGACATTGAGAGAGTGTAGCTCCCAGCCATTAAGAGCTGCCATAGCGGCGAGGTTGCAAACGGATTCAAACCAAGCAACAGGAGCAAAGGTGTTTTCATAGTCTATTCCGAAGACTTGTGTGAATCCTTTAGTGACGAAGCGAGCTTTCTTTTGTCCATCAGATTTCATGGCAAATACCCATTTTCCCTTGATGGGGTGATGTCCTTTTGGGAGATCTACAAGTTCCCAGACATTTCTGTCATGAAGAGATTGCATCTATTCATCCATACGTAGCCGGAGGTCTCCATGGTTCATTGTCCTCAGGTACTTCATCAAAGAAGTTCTGATCTAGCTGTAGGTCTTGTTGATGTCGTGGATCTTCCAAGAGTCTAGGAATGTATATCTCAACGCGACGAGGGTCCAGATCCTATTGTGGTCATTCCTGGATAGGAGAATTGTCTTTCTGTGTTGGAATTTTGTCTTCAACAGGAATGGAGGTCGGTCTGTGACCTTGTTCTTTGAAACAGTGAGGAAAGATTGTCTCATCAAAGATAGCATTGGTCAAGACAAAGATACAATGTCGTTTGCCTGACCAGAAATGATAGCCTTTGGTGTTCGGAGCATGACCGACAAAGGTCATCTCTTCAGCCTTGGCTGAAAGCTTGTTCTCCCTAGTCTCTTGAGGTATATGTATGAATATAAGCCAGACATCCGAAGATCCTAAAGTAGGAAATATTGGGTTTCTTCCTATGGAATAGTTCCACAAGAGTCCTCCAATTGTGATGCCTGACTGGTTGATGATTATACACATGGACAGCAGTCTCAGCTGCATCTTGCTAAAAAGAGGGTGGCATACATGCGTAATGGCCATCGCTTCTGCCTTTTCAAGCATCGTGCGATTGAATCTCTCTGCTCAACCATTCTGTTGGGGTGTGTGTAGAACACTGGTCTGATGAGTGATGCCTCATTCCATGAAGAACCCTTGCATTAAGTGGCCAATGAATTCCCCTCCATAGTCCGAACAAACAGAGGTGAGCGTGTGACCAGTGTAGGTCTCCACTCAAGAAGCCATATTTTGAAAATGCTGGGGAACAGCATCCTTCTGGCAGACAAAAGAAACAAGTCCAAAACCAGAGTAATCGTCAATGAAAGTCAAAATGAACCTCACTTGAGAGCATGACTTAGTAGGCAGAGAACCAACGAGGTCCATGTGTACAAGCTCGAGAGGGCGAGTAGCACATTTGGAAGAGTCCGCACAAGTGCATTCATGCATTTTACCCAAGGCGCATCCTTTACAAGGAGTAGTAGTAGAAGGAGAGAGTAATGCAGGCATACCTTTGACATGCAAGGGTGCTTGTCATAATGCATTCTTCAAGAGGTGGCCAAAACGTTGATGCCATAGAGAGAAATTGTCCTCAGACATAAAGGAAGGAAGAATGTGCATAACTGAAGTAATTGTAGAAGACTGAAACCAGTGTAGGTTGTTCCTTGGAGCTAAAGCAGATGCCTGTATCACCAATTTTTCCTTAGCGTTCCAAATGGAAGTCTGAGTGCCTTTAATTTGGCACTTATAGCCTTGTGCTGTCAGCATTAGTACCAAAAGGAGATAATGTGTTGCCTTCAGAGCATACCAAACTCCTTCTAAGAAAATCTAAGGTAGACTTTGTTGATGTATGATGATCTTGCCAGGTCCATGAAGAGGAACCTTTTGACCATTAGCAACAACTGCATATCAAACAATGTCATCAAGATGAGCGAAGCCATCAAGATAAGGGCTAAGATGGTCAGTGTATCCATTATCGATCATCCAATGGTTGTGGGCAAAGTCATCGGCAGAGTTCCTCCAAAGTGCAACAGCACTCAAATAAAAGTAATCAAGTAGTATTGCCTGCTCGTCATCTAATCTAGAATTTAACATCTCTGTGTGATATGGGTCTGGAAAAGGTTCTTTAGGTTCATAGATATGGAAACTTGTGAGGCCTCTACTGGAGGTAAAATGTCTTTGTAGGTAGAGAAGCAGCAGTGTCTACAAGATGATCAATGGCGCCAAATGAATGGCTAGAAACTAAACCTCCAAACGAGATGGTAATCTTTGCTTTCTTCTTCATCTTCTTCTTTGTCCCTGTAGGTGAGACTATGTTTTCTTCAGAAGGTACTCTCACTGAAGAAGCGGTATTGAAAGGGCTGTGAAGGCCCTATCATATCCATCCCAGCATCCTTGTCTGCAGGCCAAGCCTTCGCAGGATAGGTCTGCTTGACCTGCATCTCCTCAATGTGAGAAGTCTCAGTGTCATCCACCGGCATGTAATCCTCTCCTTCTACCTGGTTTACAAAACAATTGATTTCAACCTTGTTGGCTCTAGCAAGAGCCTTGCCCTTGTTCCAATTGTTATACCATTCACATTTCTGGTTCTTACCAGGACGTTTTGGCTTATTAGTTGATTTCTTCTGATAGTTCGAAGAACCCCCAGAGTTTGTCATTGAGCCAGAAGAGTTTCCTCAATTCTGTCCATGATTCTGATCCACCCAATTGGCTTGAGGCGGACCGCGACAAATAACAGTAGTCCTATTAGCCTGAAAAGTGGAATGAGGAGGAGGGCGAGAGGGTCCAGCGTGTGTCTCACTTATCCTCGAGGTAAGGGGTGCAGTAGTGGACTTCCAAAGGTTGATTTCGGCAAGTACCATATTGGTGATGATATCCATAGTAAATTTAGTCTCATCGACCACAGAGTGAACAATAGTGGATCTAAGCGCATGGTAGTTGGATGGTAGGAGGGTGAGAGTGAGCATAGCTCAGAACAATTCAGGAAGATCTAGACCAGCAGTGGCAAGCTATTGGAAGGACAAAGTAATGGAGGATAAATCCTCCACCGCAGTTTTAGGTTGGATTCTTTTCTTGATGATTTTATGGAGAAAAAAGAAGCAACCAGCAATGCCTCCAGTTGTGTAGAGACCTGCTAACTTGTCCCAGATTGCCTTAGCTCTAGACTCCTTTGCTGCCATAGGGTAGTCATAGGAGACCAAGTTTAGATCTGAATCATCGAGGATAGATGCAATAACACCAGTGCAGTGCATATCAAGCACAAGCCAGTAGCGCTGGTCCTGACCAAGGTCATTCCCAGTGGTGGTGAACCCATTGTGGATAAGGGATCCATCCATGAACTGCCATAGGCCATAGGCACTGAGTGTGTTGCGGAGGCATATAGACCAAGTAGGATAGTTCTTCTGCTTGAGAAGCTGGGGAATACAAGAAAGAAGAGAAGAGTTGATTTTGACATCGGAGGTAGTCAGAGTAGGAGCCATTGAAGCGAGTAAGGGAGGAGATCTGCAATAAAGTCGTCAGCAAAAGTTGTTTCAAAAAGAAACTCAATGTCAAAAGAAAGAGTGGGAGTTCCTGTCCTCAAAGAGGATCTAGATAGACTAGGACTTTGTGTCATAGAGACGGCAATGTCTAAGTCATCTTCCCTATGTCCTCATTTTCTTGTCCTATACTCCTTTCTCTGTAATCATCTCCAAGATTGTCCTCCAAACTCTTTTATCTTCCAGAAAGCTGTTCGATCAGTTTTCAATACAGCTGGTTCATAGGTTCCAAAAGTCCATTGTTTCGTACATCGATAATAGGAATATGTGTCTCCAGAATATTGTATTATCTCTAGATGTTCCAAATGCTCAAAAGAAGTCTCCACAAAGTAATGTGGGTTGGGCATGGTATTGTCATAGAGAAATCCTGTGTTAAGGACCATATCTGGGCTATCATGAGAACAATAACAAAAAATTGTACAATATTGATCAATGGTACATGCTTCTAGAGCAGTAACTTGCATATCATAGTAATTCTCAACGTAAGAAAACTCTATGAAACCTGGAAGAGGAAATGAAAGAGGGAGTTTCGAATGAAATAGAACGTCTAAAGTGTGTACAAAGATCTCGTCTTGTTCAGCCTTTTCAATAAGACTTTCCTGATCTGAGTCGTCCAGTTTCTCATCCAAGGCCTCTATACATCGCTGCAAGCTCAACATGATTGTCAGCCTCTGCCTATGAGGGTATGGGATATGCTTTCTCCACCTTGGTCAACAATTGGACTGCTCCTTTGTTTGTCCACCATTAGGGTTTTGAGATCCCCAACCGCAATCAGTTCCTTCCTTGTAATGCCAATGACCTTCTTGAAGCTTCACTATGTCCTAATCTTGCCTTCTATAATCCCCATCTTCATCACCCGATGACTCAGGCTGATTGGAATCAACAGTTTGATCACTTCCATTGCAGCTGCAAACCCCTGCAGCTAGACGCACTTGTCATTTACAATGACAGATCAAAGCTGCTGCCTTAGCTGACAATCATATCGAGCTTGCAGCGATATATAGAGGCCTTGGATGAGAAACTGGACAATTCAGATCAGAAAAGTCTTATTAAAAAGGCTGAACAAGATGAGATCTTTGTATGCACTTTGGATGTTCTATTTTATTTGAAACTCTCTCTTTCATTTCCTCTTCCAGGTTTTATAGACTTTTCTTACGTCGAAAATTACTATGATACTCAAATGACTGCTCTAGAAGCATGTACCATTGATCAATATCGTACAATTTTTCCTTATTGTTCTCATGATAGCCCAGATATGGTCTTTAACATAGGATGTCTCTATGACGATACCACACCCAATCCATATTACTTTGTGGAGACTTCTTTTGAGAATTTGGAATGTCTAGAGATGATACCATATTCTGGAGACATATACTTCTATCATCAATGTACGAAACAATGGACTCTTGGAACCTATGAACCAGCTGTGTTGAAATCAGATCGAACAGCTCTCTGGAAGATAAAAAAGTTAGGAGGACGATCTTGGAGACGATTACAGAGAAACGAGTATAGAACAAGAAAATGGAGACATAGGGAAGACAACCAAGACATTGCCGTCTCTATGATGCAAAGTCCTAGTCCATCTGGATCCTCTTCGAGGACAGAAACTTTTCGCTAATGACTTTATTACAGATCTCCTCCCTTACTCACTTCAATGGCTCCCACTTTGACTACCTCCGATGTCAAAATTAACTCTTCTCTTCTTTCTTGCACTCCCCAGCTTCTTAAGCAGAAAACATATCCTACATGATTCACTCACCTTCACAACACACTCAGTGCCTATGGCCTATGGCAGTTTATGGATGGATCCTTCACTTACAATGGATTCACCACCACTGGGAATGACCTTGGTCAGGACCAGTGCTACTGGCTGGTGCTTGATATGCATTGCACTGGTGTTATTGCATCTACCCTTGACGATTTAGATCTAAACTTGATCTCCTATGACTCTCCTACAGCAGCAAAGGAGTCTAGAGCTAAGGCAATCTGGGACAAGTTAGCAGGTCTCTATGCAACTAGAGGCATTGCTGGTCACTTCTTCCTTCTCCATGAGATCATCAAGAAGAGAATCCAACCCAAGAATGTAGTGGAGGATTTATCCTCCATCACTTTGTCCTTCCAATAGCTTGCCACTGCTGGTCTAGATCTTCCTGAATCATTCTGAGCTATGCTCACCCTCACCCTCTTACCATCCAACTACCATGTGCTTCAATCCACCATCATCTATTCTCTAGTCAATGAGACCAAATTCACTGGATATGATCACCAATATGGTACCTGCCAAAATCAACCTTTGGAAGTCCACCACTGCACCCCTCACCTTGAGGATCAATGAGACATGCACTGGACCCTCTCGCCCTCCTCTTTATTCCAATTCACATGTTAACAGGACTACTGTTATTCATTGCACTCCGCCTCAAGCCAATTGGGCAGATCAGAACCATGGACAGAATTGAGAAAACTCCTCTGGCCCAATGACGAACTCTGGTGGTTCTTCGAACTATCAGAAGAAATCAACTAATAAGTCGAAGCATCCTGGTAAGAACCAGAAACATGAATGGTATAATAATTGGATCACATAAAGATGTTAAATTCTGGATTAGATGACGAGCAGGCAATACTACTTGATTACTTTTATTCGACTGCTTTTGCACTTGGGGGGAACTCTGCCGATGACTTTGCCCGCAACCACTAGATGATCGATAATGGATTCACTGACCATCTTAGCCCTTATCTGGATGACATTATTTGATATGCAGTTATTGCTAATGGTCAAAAGGTTCCTCTTCATGGACCTGGCAAGATCATCATACATCAACAAAGTCTACCTTAAATTTTCTTAGAAGAAGTTTGGTATGCTCTGAAGGCAACACATTATCTCCTTTCGGTACCAACACTGACAGCACAAGGCTATAAGTGCCAAATCAAAGGCACTCAGACTTCCATTTGGAACGCTAAGGAAAAATTGGTGATACAGGCATCTGCTTTAGCTCCAAGGAACAACCTACACTGGTTTCAGTCTTCTACAATTACTTCAGTTATGCATATTCTCCCTTCCCTTACCTCTGAGGACAATTTCTCTCTGTAGCATCAACGTTTTGGCCACCTCTCGAAGAATGCATTATGACAAGCACCCTTGCATGTCAAAGATATGCCTGCATTGCTCTCTCCTTCTTCTACTGCTCCTTGTAAAGGATGCGCCTTGGGTAAAATGCATGAGTGCACTTGTGCGGACTCTTCCAAACGTGTTATTTACCCTCTTGAGCTTGTGCACACCAACCTTGTTGGTCCTTTGCTTACTCAATCACGCTCTTGAGTGCGATTCATTTTGACTTTTATTAACAATTACTCTGGTTTTGGACATGTTTTTTTTGTCTGCCAGAAGGATGCTCTTCCCCAGCATTTTCAAAACATGGCTTCTTGGGTAGAGATCTACACTGGTCATGCACTCACCTCTGTTTGTTCAGACCATGGGGGGAAATTTGTTGGTCACTCGATGCAATGGTTCTTCACAGACCAAGGTATCATTCATCAGACCAGTGTTCCACACACACCCCAACAGAATAGTTGGGCAGAGAGATTCAATTGCACGATGCTTGAAAAGGCAGAAGCAATGTGTCATCATGCATGTATGCCACCTTCTTCCTGGCAAGACGCAGCTGAGACTGCTGTTCATGTGTATAATCGTCAACCAGTCAGGTGTCATAGTTAGAGGACTCCTGTAGAACTATTCCATGGGAAGAAACCTGATGTTTCCTACTTTAGGATCTTTGGATGTCTAGCTTACGTTCATATACCTCAAGAGACTAGGGAAAACAAGCTTTCAGCCAAGGCTGAAGAGATGACCTTCATCGGTTATGCTTTGAACACCAAAGGCTATCACTTCTAGTTGAGCAAACAACATTGTATCTTTGTCTCGACCAATGCTATCTTTGATGAGACAATCTTTCCTCACTGTTCCAAAGAACAAGGTTACAGACCGACCTCTATTTCTGTTGAAGATAAAATTTCAATACAGCAAGACGATCCTCCTATCCAGGAACGACCACGATAGGATTCAGATCCTCATTGCATCAATATATACATTCCTAGACCCTTGGAAGATCCACAACATCAACAAAACCTATAGCTTGATCAGGACTTCTTTGATGAAGTACCTGAGGACAATGAACCATGGAGACCTCTAGCTATGCCAGAGAGACAACCTTCTCCAGTTCATCCTCCTCTTGATCTATTCTCACCTACTATACCTGGTCGTAAATGTCCTAAACCCGAGTCTGAACACAGATATCTCATCGAGGATCTGCATCAGTACAAACAGTATATGTTACCACTACATGACAAAGAAGAAGAGGAAGACCCTCCTCCACCTTCGAAGTTATGGTTAGCAGCTTGTCAGTAGCGTAATGAAATGCTACCAAAGTTCAAAATGAGACCACACCAACATCATCCCACTAGGGATGACCATTCTGCTACTCACATATCTCCTACTCCTATTGAAGTTCGACAATCTAATTGAGTTCCAGTGTTGAGAATTCTTCCTGATAACACTTATGGAAATTACCGCCGATTGAAATTGAGCAAGACCTTAATCATCGTCTGAACACTCCAATCCAAGAGGAGTATGTTCAACCTGCTAAACTTATGGATGTTCTTCCAACTGATCATGAGGATGATCCAAACCAAATGTATGAGTCATATGCTCGTCACATCAACAATCTCCTTTCAGCTGCTATTGCACCTGACTCTGTTCCTAAGCAATATTGGGATGTTCTGAAACTATCACAGGATGAACAGAAGACATGGAGATCAGCTATGGATGAAGAGATGCAAACAGAAATGTCTGGGAACTTGTAGATCTCCCAAAAGGACGTCACCCCATCAAGGGAAGATAGGTATTTGCCATGAAATCCAATGGACAAAAGAAAGCTTGCTTCATTGCTAAAGGATTTACACAAGTCTTCAGAATAGACCATGAAAATACCTTTGCTCCTGTTGCTCAGTTTGAATCTGTTCGCAACCTCACCGCTATGGCAGCTTTTAATGGCTCCTTATGAGATAGGCACCTTCTACATGCTCAAGAACTCTGGACCAAAATTTCTTGTCATGTCCCACCTTCTCCATTGACTATACTGTCCGGGAAAACAATGCCAACGTACAACATACATCTGATTGCAGATATGACAAATTCTCTAACAAGCAGAAAGCCATCATCAACAAATGGGATGACGCCAATGACCAAGCCACTGGCATCATTGCCCTTCACCTAGATTGAACCTATATCCATGCTGCCTTCGATACTCCCAACCAGTATGCCATAGAGCTCTGGGAGGTACTCAAAGATGTATATGATGTATCCTCCATCACCTTTGCCTACACCACTGGCAAGTTCAAGCAACTCCTGTCCCTTGTCATCCCTGAGAACAATCACTCTGCCAGCACCTTTGCTAAAATGCAAGGCTATTTCACTGCCCTCAAGGAATTCAATCATGAGGTTCCTGAGAACATTCAGAACATGCTGGCACTCACCAAGCTCCTGAAGTACACCAATCTTGCCAGCAGCTCCTCAACACCAAGCCTTCCTCTAGCAGTGGCCCTGTTACCATCACCATGATAGAGCACATGACACTGGCCGCCTGGCAACAGCACATCTCCAGGTGCAAACCTAATGATGACAGTGGCCAACAAGATCTCTGCTGTGAAGAGGAAGGGTGAGGAGGACCCCACCTTCGATGATCAGAAGGAGGATGGTAAGGAGGATGACATGAAAAAGTGTTGCCAGGGCAAACACTCTGAGGAGAGAGACAAGACCAGAGGAAGTCACTGCAAGCTGAGGCCGCCACTTCCAAGGAGCTCTCAGATGATGAGAGCAGTAATTCTGACACCACTTTTGCTCCTGCCAAGGCCACTAAAGCCAAGGCCACCTCCAAGTCCTTCTTTGTATTCACTAACATCTCTCATGCCCCCATCATCATCCATCCCGCTTCTCATGAAGTATCATGTCCTATTTGCAATGTCTACAAGAACTTGCACACTGTGGGTGCTGCCCAATATAGGCCCCCAGTGTTCCCACAAACCACTGTTGCCATCTTCCTCACTGGATGACTGGAGGTCACCCCCATAGCAGAGACAAGTCTAGTGCTAGGACCGGAAAAAAACCGAAGATCCAACTGGACCAGGACCATTAGCAACTAATTTTTACAACCAAGAGCAACTAGTTTCGTTGGTTTCAGTTCACTCTTTTTTACTTGGAAAAATAAATGGTTGCAACCAGTTGCAGTTGGTTACACAAAAAATACTACTACTATACTACCCTACAAAAGTTCAAATCTCGATAATCTCAACCTCCTTTCTGTTGAGCCTATTGAGCTTCTCATCAGCTGCCAACAGTTCTTCATACTCATCCATTGAAACATCTTAGACCTGTGCTGAGTGCTGCATGGTCAATAATATGATTGTGTCAGGAATGCTTCAAGATTTGAATTACTTCAACATTTTCCGCCCCCTTCTGAATAGAGTCAAGCACTATAAATTGTAAGCAAACAGCACTGGAGTACCTAGTCAGTATGGCAATGTACACATTGCTATAATGTCTGCATCTGAATTGGCTATCTTTTCATAGTAGCTTGTGACCTTGTTGACCTCCGCTTTGAGTGCAGGCTAAAAGTCTATATAGTCTGCCTTGTTGCTCCATGTATGCCATGTCTTATGCAAAGATTCGAGAGCCTGAGCTGGGAGAGCAAGATGAGTGGCAGGGCCATTGTCAGAGGTGAATGACTGTTGAGTATATTTGGCCTTTATGTGTAGACTAAGTAGCATTGAGACACAGTCCCACTCTGCTTCTGTCAATTGGAGATCATGAATTTTTGATGCTTTTCTTGGTCCTTCTCAGCACTGGCCATTTCATGCACAAATGTATCAACATCATCTTTGAGTTTTTCTGCATGGTCGAGCATTAAGTAAGTTGACGACCACCAGACCGGCATATCGAGAAGAAGTTGGAGTGGGTCAGACAAGCACTCCTAAGTAGTTGTTTCAGGCTTTCCACATTATTCATTATGTCGGATGTCTCCAACATACCTTGACACAAACAGCTCGTATCACCCCTATTTTGTCATGCTGACTCTCACACTCCACAACCAATCCTGCTTCTGGATTCTTGGAGTCATATTCTTTGGATTGACTGTGAGTATGGAGTAGTGCTTGGGTTGCTAGATTAATTATGTGGGCAAGGCAACTTCATGTATAATAAATGTCAACCCGACCTTATCTGAGATAAATGACCTTGTATAGCATCTGTCCCAATCAAACACCATTGTGCTAGTATGTGGTGTTCATTTGTATGAAACCGAGAAGTGCAGTTTTTAGCTCCCACACACCTGAAGCTTCCTGCATCCATGACCCGGTGACCGCAAAGTAAGTGTCTATGTTTGAAGCATGCCATGCATCGTACATTCAGTTGATCTGCCTTTTGATGGCCTCACCCTAGAATACATTAAATATTGGTTAAACCAATTGCAACTTACCAATAGTTGCAACCATGGTTTCACCTTGTGCTCCTTGAACATGTTGATAATGACTGTATACATGTACTTGTGATTCAGGGTCTTGATACCATTAGTTGCTAGTGCAGCAATATCAATCATTTTCTTGAACGAGAGATGCTTGAAAGCAGATATCAGCTGGAAAAGGATTAGCGATGAGGTGGACATGTATATTCTGCTTTGAGTTACCTGATCTGTATCTCTGAGCCATTCCACAGTGGCAGCATGGAAGAGCTTGTCACTGTACTTGGGAGGAATTGGCTAGAAATGGCCATCAAGTTGACTTTGCCACATGTGTTCCATCTTGTTTTTCTGTGTCTTTCTGTCCTTTGGTAGTATATACATGAAGTCATTTTCTTCTGCCCACTTTAGATACTCAGCCTTTGATTGAACGTTAGCATGCAACAAGGTGGTGAAAAGATCACACATCCCCGGTGGCAGGATTGTAAATGCCACCACAATGTTGATATCTCGGCAACAAGAAATTTCCTAGTATTTCCTATTAGATTGAGATTGAGTAGAAGAGAAATTGAAATGTATGAGCAGCACATGCACTTGCAATATTTTTTGCCATCACTAATAACTGGCTCCTTGAAGAAATGGTTGATGTTGCAACCCTTTTGCTCTTGACAAACCTTGATATCCATGACCTGGAGAAGAAATTGCAACATGTTTGCCTGCAATGTTATATTGGTAAGCAACTGAGGGGATGACTCAGATTATATTACATGTACCTTTGCTTTGCCCTGATGGCGGTGCTAACACATTATCCGAGTTGAGGTGGATTGAGCATGCACACTTGCACTTTTGCCCCCCAGAAGTGGAAAAGACGGGATGGGAGGATAGTGGGGGCTGGTGAAAGTTGTTATCAGAAGCCGCGTCATCCTCTGACTCCACTGAACCACTGAACCTGATGTGGCCGCCTGCCAATGGGAGCAAAGCTTGAGTGTGGCCATGTTATCCGAGTCCTGCAGTCTGGCCAAAGGGTTTGTCGCCTGTTTTGTTTTGGGCGTCTATTTATGTTCTCAGAGGTCAGCGATGTTGCATTCATTTCGGTGGTAGTATGTGTAAAAAAAGGGCAGTGCTAGGCACCGATCTGAAAATAATTTGCAATGGATTACTAATATAATTATGTAAATAAGCTCTGGTGCAAGGGCCCAGAAAATCCAAAGCTTGAGCTGCAAGGCCCCTTAAGCCCCTATTAGTGGCTCAGTGTGGTCCATCTCGAGAGAGCTCGGCTTGGCTTGGTTGAGGATTTCATAGGGCCTATAACTGGGCCTAGCACAACACTATTTGTCATTGAACCTGGTCTAGTACTTTTCTAGTTTTGCCAAGCCATCTTGTATAGCCAATTGATACTGTGAGCACTATGGGTCCATCGCCTTTGCTTCCCAGGCTGATTGTATCACTTCAAATGCTGGGACAGCAGAAGATGACATTTGTTTTTCATGTGAGAAGTGTTACTGTGGTACCCCCCATCTGATATTGCTGTACAATGGAATCGTGAGTGGCGATTGGATACCACAGTTCACTTGGAACATATTGAAGTATTTGATGCATTGACCAGAACTGTAAATCTGTAAAAGTGTGAGCAAGCTTCCAGAAGCTTGGTACTAGACCACATACCATGATGGCTAGCACTCAAATAGCTGCTACTGTGTCCAGTGACTTGTCTAATCAGTTGTCTGGGAGCAATGAGTCAAACTCCCACTTGACATGACATCAATGATAGCCAAGTTGAGCAGCCTTGTAATACAGGATGTAGTTTTAGACATAATTGAATGAGCAACTGTCAAAAAACCACTTATGCTTTGAAGCACAAATACCACTTCCAAAATGGATGGGAGTGAACCACTGCCACAGAGCTGACTTTGAAATTATACCAGCTGCTGTTGAATCCTAACTTGCACAGCCACATTTGATTGTTAAAACCAATGTTTTGCAAACCATTTGATCATATCTCATCCAAATTTGATCAGATTGATTAGATTGTTGGATCAGTAAGATCACAAAAACAGGAGTTACATTGTTTTGGTGACATCAAAAAAAAAAAAATGAATTTCCTTTTTCCTTTTTCGAAACAAATTTTTGCAGCTTTGGGTGTAGCCCCTTTTCTCAACAGGGGTATTTCCCTGTATGCCAGCAATTGCCATTGGCCAAAATTGACCAATCAAAATGCTTATATTGCCGGGGTTTCGTGACCATTTTGATCATATCTCATCCAGATCTGATCTGATTGATTAGATTCTTGTACCATAAGAATCAGAAAAACAGGAGCTGTGACTTTTCTACTGAAACCAAGAAGGAATAATGAGTTTCTTTTCTGAGAATAATTTTTTGCAGACTTGAAGACAACCACTTTTTTGATAGAGTCATATTCCTGTTTGTTCTGATAAATTACATAAGCAAGAAGCGCACTAAATACAGCCACTACTCCTACAACATTTCTATTTTGGGAATCTCACACATTCAAATGTTTTCCCCCCGTTCTCTTGCTTTCTCCTGGCCATATCAATTGTTTAGTATATAGACATAGTGTTTATGCTATAATAAACCATTTCCACACCTTGAATAAGGTTTTACATGCTTGTAAGAGATGAAGAAAAAGATAGGAGAAAAAACACAAAACATGTTTGCATTTTTGACCCTTTCAATATAGAGGCTTGGAAAGTATATTCTCACATCTCCTTTATATATATATACAACATATCAGAAGGCTTTGGGAGTTGGATAAAAGCCTGTAATGTTATGCAATGTTCTCCTCCATATCTTTTTTTGGTCAATACAGTCATCCAGGTGCAGCTGGTGGCCCCAAAATATCAGTGACATCTTTCTATATGTATTACCCTAAGTCAGATCACTTTATGCTAGCTACTAGGCTCTCTGATGGATCCAAAAGTATATTTTTTGAGAATTTCAATGTTTGGAGAATAGAAAATAATATCTTCCGTATGTCATCAGGAAAAATTCATGTAACTGTGGGGGACATATAGATACAGTCCTGCCATCAATTTCAAAACATTCCACCATGAATTGAAGGCAGGTAGAGTAAAAGAAGCCTCCTAGAAGTGTGGGAAATCTATCAAAAACATCGAAACATTGATCATTAGGGTCTGAATTCACCATTTTCGAGATTTTCAGTACTTGGGAAATAGAAAATCCAACTATATGGCTCTCTCCTACATATACAGGTATGATCCTCCAATCAGTTTAGAGCTGATTTAATCAAAATTGAAGGCAGGAGGAGTAGTGCACATGTGTGGGAAATAAATCAAAAATATCATAGAGTTTGAAAACATGACATTGTGAGCTCCACAATGCATATTAAGGTATTCTGAGTTGCAGAATATATTTTTATTATGTGTCTTTATCCAAAACATGGCATCAACCTACTCATGTTCTATTTTTGTCCTATGGAATCCACTTTTTACATTGAGATTCATACATAGTATGCAATATAGTTGCATGTTTGCAATCTTTGCATTGTAGTTGTACAAATTATGATATGCACATATCACCTTATGCTTTTATAAATAGGATCAACATATCCTACCACTTATAATACTCAGATATGTAATGTAGATGGAGCTCATAATGACATGTTTTTCAAACTCTCCAATGTTTTAGATTGATTTCCTATCCTGGGAAACACGTTGTTTCACTCCTCCTGACTACACATTTGGTTGGAATGTCTTCAAATTAATCAGAGAATTGTAGCTATATGTATACATTCAGTAACTTGCCCTGACCACATATGCCCTTCTTGATTATGTAATTATATAGATGATTGAGGCAGAAGCCCCTGTCAAGAAAGAGGCTGTGTCCAAAGTTGTGGAAATTTGTTCCCAAAAAGGAAACTCATTCATCCTTTTTGATTTCACCAAAACAATTGTAGCTCCTGTTTTTTTGATTCTAATGGTGCAAGAATCTAATCAATCAGATCAGAACTGGATGAGATATGATCAAAATGGTTGTGAAACCCTGGCAATATGAACATTCTGATTGGTCAATATTGGCCAATGGCAATTGCTGATGGCATACCGGGAAATACCCCTGTTGAGAAAGAGGCTGCACCCAAAGCTGCAAAAATTTATTCCCGGAAAGGCAAGAGGAAATTCATTATTCCTTTTTTGATGTCACCAAAAAAGTTTTAGCCCCTGTTTTTGTTATCTCACTGATCTAACAATCTAATCAATCAGATCTAATCTGAATGAGATATGATCAAAATGGTCACAAAGAGCTGGCAATACAAAGCATCTGATTGGGCAATATTGGGCAATGCAAAGGAATACCCCTATCAATTTGAAAACAAGGTCAGAAAATATTGATTTAATTACCAGGAGCTCTTTTTTCATCCACACAACTCAATATCATAATTGGCAGTGGTGCAAGTTGCCACATTTTGATGCAAGTGTCTGTATGGCAAATATCAGTATGCAAGGTCTAGAACTACAGACTCTGGTGAGTTGAGACTGTGGGCAAGGCATGGCAGATGGTGTTGGATGGGGTCAAAGTTGTAAACTTGGCCCTTGTATAGAATTGAGTCAATTACATTGCAGATGCTGATAAGCGCAGAAAGCTTGTAGTGATGGGATAACCACTGAATAGGGACTGTAGATCACTCTGGAGTCCACTGTGAGTAACCATGAATGGTATTGAGCGAACAACAATGAGCTACTGACCTGGAGTCCACTGTGAG
>JBBPOS010000486.1:0-22003 GCA_038091575.1 Leccinum subgranulosum
ATCACCACTCTCTGGCACATTCCACAATGCACAACTCACTGCCTGTGATTTCCAGAGCAGAATGAAGAATGAATGGACATGGCTTCATCAGCATCACCACTCTCTGGCACATTCCACAATGCACAACTCACATCCTGTGATTTCCAGAGCACAATAAAGAATGAATGGACATGGCTTCATCAGCATCACCACTCTCTGGCACATTCCACAATGCACAACTCACAAACTGTGATTTCCAGAGCAGAATGAAGAATGAAATGGACATGGCTTCATCAGCATCACCACTCTCTGGCACATTCTACAATGCACAACTCACATCCTGTGATTTCCAGAGCAGAATGAAGAATGAATGGACATGGCTTCATCAGCATCACCACTCTTTGGCACATTCCACAATGCACAACTCACTGGCTGTGATTTCCAGAGCAGAATGAAGAATGAATGGACATGGCTTCATCAGCATCACCACTCTCTGGCACATTCCACAATGCACAACTCACTCCCTGTTATTTCCAGAGCAGAATGCAGAATGAATGGACATGGCTTCATCAGCATCACCACTCTCTGGCACATTCCACAATGCACAACTCACAAGCTGTGATTTCCAGAGCAGAATGAAGAATGAATGGACATGGCTTCGTCAGCATCACCACTGTCTTGCACATTCCAAATTGCACCACTCACATACTGTGATTCCCAAAGGATAATTAATGATATCAGTCATGTAATGATTATCTTTGCTCATTTTCCCAAATAACAACTCACTCTCTGTAATTTCCATAGTGAAATGCAATGGATTAACATAACTGTCATTGTGTTTCATCTGATTCATAGGAATTTATCTCACCCAAAAGTGTGGGAACCACCTTGCAATTCTTCCAGGATCAATATTTCTCCTTTTGTCATCTACCATAGATATAACACTTTTTCAGATTGTAACATCTGCCTTTGAACAATATGACAACTTTCAGTGCTTACTCTCGGACTGCATATCTAATGCACAATGCTATGCTTCTTTCCTGTGCAGTAACAAATAGCATTTGCAAAGCCTCCTCATTCAGAGCTCTTGCTGTATTTTCCAGCAATATCTTACACCCCTCATCTGAGTTGTGCATTCCTTTCATGCATGCAAATTCCATAAGCTGAATGATTCATTATAAAACAGAATACATACCTCCCATCCGAACACTATATTTCGGTGCATGCTTTAATTGACAGAGACGTCCCCATACATTGGCATTGTCAAAAATTCCGTCTATCAGTTCATGTGCCTTTGCCACCTTTTCCTCTAGTGGAAGCCTTCGCTCATTACCACTTAGTTTGCCCATGGCTACCGTCAGCAATGCATCAAACTTGGTGAACAATACAATAACTGGCACTGGATAAGTTGTGAGCTCGCGAAAACCTTTCCGGAAAAATGTGCTCACCATTTTTCGTATCACATTCATCAAAAAATATTTCTTCGGAACGTTGGATTGCCCGAGGTAATTTATCCATTGGGATACAGTACCTATTCAACACAATCACCAGTTAATCGTTCTTCCCGCTCATTCCAACTTGAAGCTATTACCAAATGGCATGAATCCGTTTCTTCAGAATCGTCGTCTCCGCACGATCTGCAATGAACTGCTTCAGTCGTTTGACTTCATCTGCAGATCCAGCTTCGAAGCCCTGCGAGTCATGGAAGACAAATTTGTCGTTGCTCTGGAAAATCAATTCGTTCTCGATGTCGTGTATTCCGCGCTAGCACGCATTTGTAAAGATGCGCTTCGCGTCAGAGTCCAATATGTAGTATGTAGTGATACTCACCCCCGTGGATCCCTCGACCTGGGTCAGATTGATCTAGTCGCACGGTTTGGTAAACCAGTCATACGTATGTATCGGACCAGGTACACACCTCGTTGCCTCTTCCATCATAGACCTTCGGGTTTTCGGTAGTGTTACAGATCGCGCGGAGAATAGTTGTCTTCCCAGCGTTCGCCCGGCCAATGATAAGGATCCTGAAGCGGCCAAATTTCTCTCGGATGTTTTCAAAACCGCCTGTCTTGTTTGTCGCCATATCTGTATTCCAAGCGAGATCGTATTGTTGAAGAAACTATAGAACGTAGTGTTGGAGCAGTAGTCACCGTGAGGGCGAGGAGGGAACGGCAGAAGCGGCGTCCGTCGATCGACCCGCATCTACTTCCGACATCCGACGCTCGGAAAGGTTTGATCGGTTTCTTCCGGGTTACATCTGGCTAGTATCGACGGCTTGCATACACTGGACGCGGGCGCTCGATGAGAAGAGAGATTGGGATGAGAATTGCTGCCATTCCAGGCCCAGTGACGCCATAGTATATACTAAAGTATCGTAGACGAGTAGCTTAAAGAATGTATGATAAAAATTGCCGATACGTTTTTCCAAACTTATCTAAGTACGAAGCAACCAATCTGGATCAGTTTTTGTGCTCAATACTCTCGTCTACTGGTAACCTGAGTACTATAGAAAATTCCAAGTGTGTCTGAATGTCTAAATACGAGAGATAATAACTAGTAATTTGCGTATCCTTCATATCACGGTGCTGCATTTCCAAACGCACGAGTTTCCCGCCCAAACTTGTTCAGCGCTACCTCCAACTTGCGAGCGTACGGAGTGTCCATCACCTCAATATATTTCTGCAACACACCAGAACCGCCTGCAGTACGTGACTGTACGTCGCTCCGTGTTGGAGTGATATCTCGGCATGACTCATTTTGCACACCCTCACGTGGGTGGGTTAACGAACTCGTCAATACTCATTTGATTGGAGGGTTGCAGCACCCCAATCGACTCGAGAGCATCAACAGCTCTTGCAAGTTCTTCTTCAGCTGTCGCAACACGATCGTCCAAGTTTTAAGGGCTACAGAGGCGTTGGTGTTGAATACGGAAGGGGTAGAATAGCACCGAACTGAGTGACTTGGCTACATCGAGTTTCACGAGAAATGTCATCAATTGTTCTGATCTTGCGCAATCCACAATGCGGTCAAGCGTGTCACATCAGGTCGATAAGGAGAGCTTCACCATGGACTTACCGCATCTTCTGTGCTCGCCAGTACTCCAATGAGTCGAGTAGGTCCCATGGCAAAATGCGCAATCAGAGAGCGAGATGGTGCTTTAGAGGATGATAGATTGTGACTCACGTTTGTTTACAGCGGTGTGCCGAGAGCGGCAATACCCCTGCGAGCTGCGGAAGACTGGTAAGTCAGTGCTCGAGAAGGAGAAGGAAGAGAAACAAAAGATGCAAGTGCTTACTGAAATGCGATGGCCTTCCGCCGAGGATTTACTTGTCTATGATCGGTCAAGAGCTAACCAGGAGAGTATAATCAGTTGAAGGAGTCTCGGCGACTGTGACACTTTCACTGCGATCTTGAGTACTGCGATGTGCATTGGTATGGTCTGCGTAGGCCAACTTGTCCGAAATGAGTTTACCCAAGGAACAAAGGTCGACCGTGGGAAATCAATATTCCTTACACTTGCGTCACCGATTCGTTCGCCAACATCAACAACGATGCCCGTCCCCGTCCCCGTCCCCACACGTCCCGGCGTACAATCATACTACCAAGCAAAGATAGAGTCAGCCGAACTTCTCATCAACAAAAAGACTCAGAACTTACGCCGTCTGGAGGCTCAGCGGAACGCGCTCAATGCTCGAGGTGCGTGTGCGATCGCCAATAAGAAAGCAACGGTGACAGAACATCAACATCGTAGTGAGGTTGCTTCGAGAAGAGCTGCAGGTCCTACATGAGCCGGCCAGTTACGTCGGCGAAGTTGTCAAAGTGATGGGCAAGAAGAAGGTATTGGTCAAAGTCCAGCCCGAGGGAAAGTACAGTGCGTGCCCCTTCCCAATTGTCTCTGACTTGACTTGCTCATACCATTCCCGATTTACCAGTCGTTGATTTTGACTCGGACATCGACGTCTCAACCCTCACGTCCTCGCAACGCGTGGCCCTCCGCTCGGACAGTTATACCATTCACAAGATACTGCCCAACAAGGTCGACCCCCTAGTCTCGCTCATGCTTCTTGAAAAAGTGCCCGACAGCACGTACGAGATGGTCGGCGGGCTCGACAAGCAAATAAAGGAGATCAAGGAAGTCATCGAGCTACCCGTCAAGCACCCTGAGCTCTTCGATGCGCTTGGAATCGCGCAACCCAAAGGAGTGCTTCTGTACGGACCCCCTGGGACGGGAAAGACGCTGCTCGCGCGCGCCGTCGCTCATCACACGGACTGCAAGTTCATTCGTGTTTCGGGGTCTGAGCTGGTGCAAAAATATATCGGGGAGGGTAGTCGGATGGTCCGTGAACTATTTGTGATGGCGAGGGAGCACGCCCCGAGCATCATTTTCATGGATGAGATCGACTCGATCGGCAGTTCGAGAGGGGAGAGCGGGTCGGGCGGCGGTGATTCGGAGGTTCAGCGAACGATGCTCGAGCTGCTGAACCAGCTAGACGGGTTCGAGGCGACGAAGAACATAAAGGTGATCATGGCAACGAATCGGATAGGTGAGGAAGTCCCGTGCAATCGCTGGACATGTCGTCTGATATACCTGCACAGACATTCTCGACTCGGCGTTGTTGCGACCGGGTCGGATCGACCGTAAGATTGAGTTTCCGCCTCCAGGACCCGAGGCACGCGTGAGCATTCTTCGGATTCACTCGCGCAAGGTAACGGACTCCTGGTGTGTGATGCGATGGCGTGTTGCTGACTGGCGAGTTTAGATGTCGCTTCAACGGGGCATTGATCTGAAAGTGCTGGCAGAAAAGATGGGCCAATGTTCTGGGGCAGAAGTTCGTGGTATTTGCACCGAAGCGGGTGAGTCAAGATACTACCCTAGTATTCAAAACTCTTTCGTCTAACAAGCAACAGGAATGTACGCTTTGCGGGAGCGACGGCAGCATGTGACACAGGAGGATTTCGAGTTTGCGATTGCCAAAGTGCTGAAGAAGCACCAGGAAGGGAACACATCCGTCAACAAATTGTTTTCGTGATTCAGTCAAGTTGGGATGATGCGTTGCAGCCTAAGTTCAATGCGGTGAGCGGTTTGAAGTATGCCTTGCCTGCTCCATTTTCGAAAATGGAAGCGGTTCATGTGTTCGCTCGAACTTGTAATAATACGATGGCACACATCCGTCTCCTTCAATTGAATATTTGCAGCTACTATAATCTAATATTATCGACACGCAAGTTTTCCGTAGTCGGCCAAGTATTCCCCACTGGCATGATGTTTCCCTGATTCCCCAAGACTCAGTTCCTTACACAGTTATACCAGCCTCCTTCAAGACAGCCATCGCCGCAAGTTGCCTTCCGTTCCCTTTTGCTCTACAAATATCCTTCACGCGTTCCGCTGCTGCTCTCATCTTCGCCGCTTCCTCGGTGTCCCCTGTCACCCTCACCAACGCCTGCCCAAATTCCTTTGCCCGAACACCCGGCGCACAGGATTTGTTCCCAAATAGACCGACGTTCAGGAACTCGACCCGGTTGGCATAATCGTATGTGTCGTACCACACAGAAATGATGATGTGTGGTTTGCCGGACCTGTTCAAGACACTGAGTTCGACAGCGCCACAAAGAACATCGACGATTAGTCTCACCAGATGCCCTCGTAGAACGAATTCGCTCCTCCATGGTGGACCGTGCACACTAGGTTTGGATGCTGCAGTATCGAGACCGGTTCTGCGTCCAGCCAAGCCAACACCTTCACTCTCTCTACTTCGATCTCCTTCCCAAGAATCTCCTCGATCGCACTTTGAACCTCACCATTTGCCTTCGCCTTCCAGAGCACCTGGATATTGCTCGGCCCTTTTCGGTCGTGGTGATCTAGTAGTATCCGAATTGCACCGGCCACTTCCCTACCGATCTTCTCGTCCGAAATGACGTGTGAGCCCAGGTTAATCATCACTGTGGGTCCGTTGTCCAGCCACTTTGTTAATCCTGGATCGCTTTCCTCCACAGTGTCAAAGGGCATGACGATAGGTCCACAGAGAAGCATCTCTTCTGGAATGGTAGCATAAGGCAAGTCAATTTCGGTGAGCGAGGGACAGATGTATGTCACTCCGCGATAGGGAATCTCGTCATACATTGATTTGAGACCGAGCGTTTTACGGTAGGATTGTACTTGTTTGAAGTTCTTCGCAGCCATGAACTCAACCAGGAGTCGGATCCGGAGATAGGCGTTGATGGGAACCTGCCACCACTTGAGAGGAAACGAGAATCCCGAGGACATGCTGTGCAACATGAATATCAGTCGACCAGTGAAGGGGCCAAAGAAGAAAATCACTACGGACGCAGGGTATTTCCAGAGTGCTGCGCCCTTGGGTTGGCTCTTGAGCGCAATTTCCCCGATAGAATTCGGCAGGATGAGTATATACTTTTGGCTCATCAGTTTGCAGGCATCCACCGCGAAATAGAAGACAAAGTCCGAGAGAACCACGTCTGGTTTGACGGAGACGATGATCTCCTTGGTATTCTCTAAAATTTCGACGTACTCCTCTTTGTTCCAAGGGAGGCCCATGACGTCCATCTTGGCGTAACTTTCCAATGCACCGCGCACTCCACGAGGGTGTGGGAGGGTGGAATCGTCTACGCCGCGCTCCTTGATACGGTCCCAAAACGCCGTTCCCTTGCATTCCTGGAATGTGATGGAACCCACGGTTTTACTATCAGAACGCGATGCATGGCGGGTGACGAGTTCGTGAAGGCGCAAGACGCGGTTCTTGAAAGGTGCGAAGGACCCGACGTGGACGTTCGCGCCGGCTATCGCAAGCTCGTATGCGGTGGCAAGGTTCACGTTGGCTTGGCCGTACTCCGCGTTCGTGAAGACGAGGACGGTGGGCTGGAAGGTCATGGTGGACGGGGTGGGATGGAGTGATGGAGAGAAGAGAGAAGCGAAATTTTGCTCATTTCTGCCTTGAACCGACGAGGATCGTAGCGTTAACCGAGTAAAGCTGGCTTAGTACTAAAGTTGGGCGTAAGTAGCTTACTAAGCAACTTTGTTTTTCATTTCCTATTTCGGTTATGGTATCGGTTGCGACTGATTTGACTGTTGTACATTTTTCGATCCGAGTTTTCTTGGCAGCAATGTTCACCGAACCCTCAAAGCTTTACTGATACTGTGGTCTGAATAATAAGCAGTTCGGTATCTATACATGCAAGCAACAATTACACGTGACCATACCTACACATATAGTACCTCCCTAGTGCGATTACACGGCGAAACAAAGCGGTTGGGGGAAATGCTTGGTCCAGAATTATTTAATGGACGTTGCACCGTTTTTTAAAATATGAAAATTAAAGCGATACGAACGCTCCGAAGATAGTAGCGACGATGCACACGATCATGCCACTAGTTTCAAGACCGACGGCGACTCCTGCATTGGTGCTGGTCGGATTGGAGCGGTTGCCGCTGCTAGTGGTGGTCGGTAGAATGGAGCTTGTGAGGGTGCTGCTGGGCACAACCGACGATCCTCCACTAGATACACTGGTGCCATTACCTCCGTTACTGACAGTCCCGTTGGTAGTACTGAGCTATTAGCATTCGAGACAGGCCATGGACGCGTTTGATAATTAATGTCATGAAACGAAAAAGGAGCAGGGGTACCCACAGACAGGCTGCCATTGCAAGCCGTGTTCCAGTCGTCGATGGCTTGTTGGGCATAACTCTGCGAAGTGGAGGAAAGGGGGGCGATACAACTCAGGCATTGCTGAAACACGCTACCGACCGAGTTGGTGCAAAATGCGGTCAGAGACATGTCGGTGTTCTGGAGCGGGGGGAAATGTTATTATTCTGAAACGAGGAGAGCAATGGACTAACAAGAATATTGTTCAATGATTCACAGGGGGGCTGGCATGCGGTAGGAAGATCGCCAACGCTAATGCTCTGCCGAGCGACGAGCCCATTTGCTGGCTCTGGAAAACCACTCGCGAAAGAAACTGAGACTACTAAATAGTATGTGTTAGGTGAGACAAAGCTCAAGGCATGGATTTAATCGCATGACGTACGTTGAAAAAGGATTGGAATGGCTTTAAGGAGAGAAGAGATTTGGACCATCGTAAAGCAGAGATGAATGAAGGACGATTGAAACGATTGAATGAGGGGATGATTTCCTGAGGTACAAAACAGAAAAATCTGTTTCGGCGGAAAAGTCCTTGCCAGACTTATATAAATCGACAAGCGTGAGTCATGATGGTCCTGACGGGGCTAAGTCTCTGTCAAGTCAACACATAAATCACGTTCCTAAGTGCCTGGCAAAGACTCACCAAGTGTTTTGGCAGGAGCCGAGACTTGGCATGCAGGTTCGGACTCCTAGATCCACGCTGATTGTATGCGGCTAAATGTGCCTTCCAAAGGACATTGGCAACTGAAGGAAGAACAATGAGCGGAGTTACCTGATGAAATGTAGATCCCATCGTTACCATCGCGAATGCGGTGCACGTTCACGACCATGAGAAAAATATGAGCAAGGGTCTTGAAGCCGATGGAACCATGCGAGGAGGCAATGACAACTTGAAATTCTGTGGTGTTCAAGAGTTGAAATCCGTTGGACGTACGTTGAATCAAGGGGTTCAAATGAATCTCATACTCAGCCCACATTAACATTCAGAACGTTTTGTTTCCTGTCTATAATTCGACAGGTGTCAACTTAGTAGTCATTGTCAGGGGAGCCTCTCTGGGAGGTAGGACGGCAGCGTCGCGACTAGAAATTGGACAGGTGTCACTTAGTAGTCACTGTCAGGGGAGTCCCTCTCCGACGGAGCTGGTGACACTGGCACTCACGATCGGACTAGTTTTTTTTTGAATCGGTAGCAAACCCAATGATTCTACTTACCATGTCCTGAACCGAGAAGAAAAGAGGACTGTGACTGACCCAGAAAGTTGTTGGTCAGCAAGCTTGTTTATCTTCGGACTCAGGCTAATTCTATGGTGGCCTTGCTATCGCAGCGGAAAAACACTCGCCCGTCTCCCACCCATGTCTGCCCCCACGACCAACCCATCGGAGACTCAGCCTCTGCTGAACACCGAGTCTGTACCGCCCACATATCATGATTCAGACTCGGACGAACTTGCTCCACTCGCAGTTGGCAGTGACGAGGAGTCCAACAGCACTCTTGTCGCTTCGTCGGACAACCCGAGAGTCAAGAAGGCGAAATACTGGTCGATTGTTGCATTCCAAGTCTATGTCGTGTGCAAGTGCCTTATCGTATTGGGTCTCTTCATCCGGGGGTTTATCCTTATGGGCGATGTCGAGGTGAGGTTTTCTCTTGAGCGGGCTCTCGCTGGGCGTCAACTCACTCGTCGATTTTTATATCTAGTTCGACTTCAGCGGGGCTCTCAAGAAGGCCCTTGGTGGGGGACTCAGCGGTGCTGCAGGTAAGGGTTGAAAACACGGAATCCAACGACGATAAGCAGCTCAGAGTCTTTATCGCATCCTAGCTATGGTCCTTCAGGTCTTGACCCTCATGGTAAATGCAGAAAAAGTGTCTGCAGTGACGATACTCAGTGGTCTCCTCCATAGCCTCTGCGTACGGTCATGAACTATCAATATCGCTACGGAACGACGACCACAGAAGCGATCAAGACTCTTTATGCAGACGGTGGCTGGAAGAGGTATTACCAGGGTCTCGTCGCCGCACTCGTTCAAGGACCTGTATCGCGCTTCGGTGATACCGCTGCTAACGCGGGTATCCTCGCTCTTTTGGAGAGCAACACCTTTATGAGGACCCTCCCGACGCTCGTCAAGACCATTTTTGCAAGCGTCGCTGCAGCATGCTTCAGAATGATTTTGACGCCTGTTGATACCATCAAGACCACTATGCAAACTGAAGGAAAACAAGGTATAGCATTGCTCAGAGCCAGGGTTCGTAGGGTCTAAGCGAATCTTATGTACGCTGATCTGTGTTTAGGTTAAGAGGTTTGGCATTACTTCTCTCTGGTACGGCGCGGTGGCGACAGCAGCAGCCACATTTGTGGGCCATTACCCCGTATGTACACCGTCTCTTCGTTGCCCATCCTCAAGTTTGATCTGGGTTCGTTTACTAGTGGTTTGGAACATACAACTTTCTAGATGCAAACCTTCCTCTCCCAACGAATATCCTTGAGAAACTCGCTCGGTCAGCGGTCATCGGATTCGCAGCCTCCATAGTTTCCGATAGCGTCTCAAATTCTCTGCGCGTCATCAAGACCTACCGCCAAGTAAACGCGACTCCCATTGGATACGTGGATGCCGCACGCGCAGTCATCGCTGCTGACGGAGTGAAGGGATTGTTTGGACGCGGACTGAAGACACGGATCTTGGCCAACGGTTTACAGGGCATCATGTTTTCGGTGCTCTGGAAACTATTTTTAGATTTGTGAGTGCAAACATTCCATGCACGTTATCTCTGGGCGCCAATTGCTCTAAATTTACAGGTGGAACGAGAAGACCATGTGATCGTGATATGACTATCACGAGGACTCGATCTATATTTGGGATGAGTGAAGGTGTAAGATCATTAGACATCATGCATAATGCTTGGATCTTGTTTTTGTGTACTGGGCACTCTGCTATAGATGCTCGTCAGTCATGTATCCAGCACCTTCAATACTTAGGTTGGGTGAAGGTATTTCTATCTATCCGCTGTGCTGCCATTCTCCCAATCTTCCCAACAAGTGGCAAGCAAGATCGAATGCCGACCAAGCGGCCTCGCATCGCCCCCTCTAATGTCCTCACCATTCCCCGCTTTTCCTTGGCCGCTAGAAAAGCCTCCCTCTATCCCACCTTGCTTCCATCTTGAACCCCATCCTCTCCGCCACCTCTTATCGAAGCACGGTTCTTCTCAGACGACTGCCACACCACGTGCATCAGGCTAAGACCGTACTAATACATGAGCAGTACTACTTCCGACTGCGTGCGTGCGCCGGAACGACGGGACAAAGCCGATGTCGATCGTGCCGTGGACGTTCGGGTGATCCGTAAAGGTACGTATCCGATCGTTTCCGCGAAGTCGACGGACGGAGGCCCACCGCTGGCCCCGCGTTTGCCCCGCCGATCACGCCCGAGTCAGCGATAGGTTGTGACGACCGAGGTTTGCCGATTGATGGCGTATACCTTCAGGCCTTGGTCGGGTCGGACGTAACCGTAGCCTGAGATAAGATCCTCGTTGACGGCGGACAGTGAAGAGTAGGGTCCGATGGTGAGGTGTTGGTAGGGAGTTGTCACCGATCGTGCTGATTGAAATTGCGCGGGGAGTCCCGACATATGACAGTGAATGCGGTCGACTTGATACGGTCTCGTTCGCTAACTCTCGGACACGGAAGCAGAAGTCGACATCGTATGGCCAGCACTCACTCGAGATCGGAAGAGCTGGTACCAAAAATGCGTTTCCTGGTCAAGTCACCGGTCTAAAATCTACTGTACACTGCGCTACTCAAGTCAAACGCACATTCGTGTCTAAAAGACACGCGGAAAAGTAAACAGAAGAAAGGGCAGCGGAGGCCCTGGTAGGCTAGGCACATCACCAAGCCCACCAGTTTTGAAAGTGATCCGAATGCGATATCAAAAGAGTCCAAAGTATGCCAACATTCTCTGCAGCGAAGACAAAGTGTATGCGAACAGCCTGGAAGGCGCGGAACGCGTGTTATCCCTGATTTCGCGTATGAGTTGAAACATCTCTCGCTGCGTGTCGATAGTGCTTCGCAGGATCTGCGTGATATCTTGCTGCGTTTCGACAGTCGTTCGCAGGAGACGCGTGATGTCTTGCTGCGTGTCGACCGTGCTTCGCAGGGTACGCGTCATCTCTCGAATCGCCTCGGTAGTCGATTCCAGGCCACGCGTCATCCCTTGAATCGCGTCGGCGTTCCTTTCCAGGCTACGCGTGATGTCTTCGAGCCTGTTGGTGGTCGTTTCCAGGCTACGCACGATGTCTTGATTGGTTTGCGATGGCAGTTCACTGGTGTTGATCCCGACGATCCGCCTCTTGATCCCGTCCATCCGCCTCTCGGTGCTATCCAACCGCCTCACAGGCCTATCACCCTCCGTTTGGCCGTTTAACGCACCACTGGCAAGCTGAGTTCCATGACATCGTAGTTAGCCTGATCGCTCGTCAAGATCATCAACACTGACCCCTTCGAGAAGTCTACTCCCTTGGACTTGCCCGATACCGTCAAGAAGCCGCCCTGTCGCTACGTCACTAACTTACGTACATGATACAAAGAGAGTACGTACCATTCTGGGATCTAGCGCTCTCGGTCGCATTGGCGGGATTGTTCATGATGATCATGACGAGGAACGTTGGGCGGCGGGGGCCCTTGGGCTTATCGGGATCCATTGGGTTGTTCCGGATTGTGCGATGCAGTGGTTGGAATTAGGAGCCTTTAATTATATAATCATTTATGATTGGTTGAACTTATAGGGATCGCATCCTTTAGTACTCTCATACAACGTCGTTGCTGACATTCCCCCGTGCATTGCATGCGCGCGAGCCGTTGGAGGTGTTTTGGATATTTTTGTACGTAGGTGCCCGGGGAGGCGAAAGGAGGCGAATAGATGTAACTTGGAAGAGGTTGGGTGAAACCTTCTAATCCCGGTCGTTGTCCCCGTCCCCCTCCCCGGGTCTCACCCTCGTATCAGTGTTGCTCGTCGCCCTCGTCTCTGACAACGCCCTCCGCGCCGTCAACCTCGATCTCACATTCCCTTGCATTTGCCCCAACACACACGCAAATGCACGGTGCATTGGCATGCGAGCATCTCGCCCTTCCTTGTCTCACCCTGCCAAGTCAGTAACTTGTGTGTTTGATGGGAGAGGACTTGGACCTACTACCACTTTTTGGGATCCGCCGCTCTCGAGAGTCACATTGGCGGATCCGGAATTGCTCGACATGAATGATTGTAAAGAAGTTCCAACTCACCTGATAAGTATGTCACTGCCAAGATGATTCCATAACTGTCATGGAGGTCCTAGGCTCATTCGTCGCATGTATGGATGGAAATTCGCGTGGAGATCACCCAGCGGGAACGTTCGGCCGTAAACAGTATAAATTGCACCACCCTCGCAAGTCAAATCGCACACATTGAATCAAGAAGACACGACCTTGAACGGATCCGACCCACCGCCCTCCAGCCCCGCCAACACAGCCTTCCTCACCGCGCCCAAGTACTCTCCCAGCCTTCGTCCGTCCGGATGCAAAAAATCGTCGTATAGCTTGTACCGCGAATCCGCGACGACGTTGACAAACTCGAGTGCCACCTTAAGGTTCCTTTGGTCGTAGGCGCGTCAGCTCGACAATACAAACGCCAGCAAGGTGGACAAAACAAACCCTGGTATACGCTCCCTCGAAGTGTATAACATGATGTGCAATCGTAGAATCAGCTCTGGTATGTAGATTTGTCGAATGCGCAGCATTTCGCGATGTCGACGATCTGCGAAACGCTGTGAGAAGAACGACATAGCAGATGGTGGCACGAACCAGTAGGATTACTTGGGTCTGGTAGCATCCAGTCAGAGGTGAGCAATTTCAAGATCGACTCGTATGCTTGGTCAACGAGGCCCTGATGGAATCGAAGTCAATTATACGAAACCTTTCCAAGTGCTGATCTACCTTGTAGTCTTTCAACCATGCTATCCGGGTATCCTTGTTCATCAAAGACGCTTCCAAGGACTGACATTCTACCACCCTGTCGAGAAGCCCCCACACACTGAAGAATTGTCTGTAGTGAAGATACTCCGTTGCACGCTCTTCGGGTTCGTCGATGGAAGCAAGTTCACGTGGTAACAAGTCCAGCATACTGCGCGCCAAAGCGACACGTCCCGAACCTAGTGGTACATGAGCAAGAAATCGAGGTCAGACCGCATGACATACCAAGGAAGTATCGCAATATTACAGTAGCTTGTTCGAGCGCAGTCTCATAAGTAGCTTCCATAAAAGTCGTCCACTCTATGGAGCGGAGCAGCAAAGTCTCAGCTTCCGATGGTGGATTTTGGAGTGCGATGGTCGATGGAAGTGGGCCTTTTAGCTGAGGCAGCAACTGGCGAACTCCAAGGTCAACACACTTCAAGAAACAAGGACAACATCACATACACCAAAGGCTCTTTCAATTGTTCGCTCAGCGGTGACGATGGCGACTCGGTCCACGTCGAGACCGTGTTCGCGCGCACGTGTGAGAGTGAGTTTTCGTTCCTTGATATCGGTGGAAAGATCAAGGGAAGTGAGGAACATAGCATAACGTTCCACGGCATTGTCGCCCAATGCACCAGCATACATAGCGATGAGGTCTCTTTGACCAGCACGCTGGATCCAGAGAAAGTAAGTACAAGATTCCAGATTGGCTTGACATGGATACGGACCTCGAGAACTTGGAGATACGCCTCCAGAATCACCTGAGTGGCCAATGGTGGTACAGAAATGTCAATCATTTGCAGGAACAGACACAGGTGGGCAAAAAATCGCGTCATTGTAGGGTATCTAGTAAACGAATGCATGAGCGTTCTTGGGGAAAGAAGGGAGGGTACGTACTCTAACGATTCAGAATCGTACATGCCACCCCTCAGGCCAGCCGCGAATGTCTCCAGTAAAGGTTGTGTCCGATTGAGGATGATCGCCAGCTGGGAGACATGAAACGCGTTATCTGCTGGAGGACTACCAGATCATTGTTTAATGCAAGAACCAACGAGAAGGAAACGGATACCTCACCCGTCATCGACACTGACACCACTCAGTGTCTCCAACGCATCTGTTGCTTCCTTCTCCCATTCCTCCTCCTCCTGTACGTCTGTGCCTTCCATAGACATGGGCAAATCGCGGAGTCCCTCCAGACCACCCTCCCAGTATCCCCCTCCCAACTTGATCATCTCCGCGGTTTGCTTTTCCTCGCACAATATACTTATTTGAGCCCACAAATGGTCTTCCCAGGTCCGGCATGCCAACTTGAGGACGTTAAACGTCTGAGGGATTGGGGCAAGTGCCGCATATAATACCCGCTCAGGATCGGGTAAGTTGGGCTACATGAATGTCACAGAGGCTGGTTGGAAGCAAAACACACAGTTTCCTCACATTTAGAGCAGCCTTGACAGAAGTCAATTTCCACAATCGCCGACTCCTGTTTCCTTGCCAGCCCTCTGAATCGTCCTCGTCCTCGAAACCCTCCTCGCGCTGTTCGTTTGCTTCGTAGCGATGAGTGACATGCACGCAATCCGAACATGACACGACCTACCGATTGCTCTCCACTGGAACAGCAACGACCCACGGATACTCGCAGCCCGCCACGGTTGGTGGGCTTTTCGACACAGCTGTACGGCTTCGTCCAGTCTACCAGCGCGCACAAAGGAATACAGACATTGAGTCAACATTTTTTCAAAAGCCTTGCACTTCCAAGTCAGTCGCAGTCCTCCAATCGCCCAGACGACTCACCGCATCGTCCGCAGCCAACGACCTTCCATCCCCTCTATTCACCGCATCCGGATCAAATTCGGTCACGAGTCCCTCTCTCGTTCCCTGCCCAGTGCGCAACGCCTGCATCACGATATGCTTGGTGAACTTCCAGTACCCGGTCGTGGCTTCTGGGTGTTGTGGTGACGACGCGGTCTCGTGGAGCCATTCGCGGACGATGACGAGCTCGGAGAGCAAGGGTGACGCGTGCATGATGGCTTGTGCGAGGGTCAACGTCGGCGTGAACGGGTTCTCGGCGAGGATGGTGCGTGGGTTGAGGTGGTGCTCCGGCTCTGTCTTGCGCGCGCTGCAGGGAGGTGTGATATATGAACTTGACGAAGGGGAGGAAGAGAAGGGTCCACGCACGGCATGAGTGCTTGTAGTAGACCCCAGGTGTTGGATTCCATTCGCAGCGCCTCCAGTTCGACTGGAGACACGTCCGACATTGCGCTGCTTTCTAATTCTTCGATTCTAGACGAAGGTTGGTCTAGTTGTGTTGGTATGTGGGTAAGGTGAACTCACTGATCGCGACATAGCTGTCTTAGTCTTGGTGCAAAACCAGAAACTGGGTTGAGAAGAGCTGGCAGGTCGTCTTTTATCGACTGCGACAGGGCGAGTACCTGCGCACACGACGCGTAGAGAGATTCTGACATGGATGCAAGACAAAAATTAGAACTCAGACACAATAGACTACTACTACTACTAACTAACTAAGTCATGCACCCCATTCATCGTCCGAGTCCATCTCTGAGACGACGAGCAGCTGCGACGGGAACCATCCAGCTTCATCAAAGTCTATGCGCGATTCACCGTACGAGCCGGTCAACACAGACACTCCCTCGTCCTCGAGCGCGGTGGCTTGTAGGTCGCCAAGGCCACCGCGGTGGGGGATGATCCCACATGTCGATATCACGCGGTGCCATGGCAAGGTCGAGCAGGTCTGTCCAAGGAACTTGATGACTACAAGGGCACGTTAACATCCGACGACTTTGCGACGACTACGATGTGAGGCATACTTTCGCTTACACGCCTGGCTTTGCTTGATTCCCCAAGCAGCTGGGCTATATGCTCACAGCTGGTTATCTTGTGTGGCGGAATCATCGAAACGACGTTGCAAACCTGGGAGCAAGTTAGTATGAGGTAGGGGTACTAGGGATCGCAGAAATGAGCACTGACAGAAGTGTTGAAGAAAGCGGCGTCCATTTCTACCGTGACAGTGTCTGCTGCACCTGGAGAGGTGCAGGATGTCCAGACACTGTAGAAAATATAGGATCGATCGATATTTATGCTGCTGTGCCCGGAACCAGTTCTGATGGCAACCAGCGCTCTAGAAACTGTCAAGCTGATGCAAATGATCTCGATGTGCACCGCCAGCAATTCTAGAACAAGGCAGGGCACCTGCCGACGCGGAAGCTGCACAAGTCCAAATGTTCTTTGAATCTAGTTGAGCGTTGATTTTGTTCACGCTACGATCCGCAGAACCTCATCGACAGTTTGTCAGTGCTCAGCAAGTGACAACATTGTTTTTGCTCATTCAACTTTATCAAGATGTACGCCACCGTATCCCTGACATCTCCTCGCCCACATCACAGCACGACATACTCATCCGCGCTCACCACCCATCGCCCTCGTCACCCGCGCGACCCCAAACTCCTTTGCGCCACAAACGCGACCTTGAACAGGGAAAAACGCCCCCACGTCATCCCCGCCGACATCAAACTTGGACACTCGGACGTGAAAACGGTCGGGTATGATCCCGTTGGTATCGAGGTCGTGACGTCATATAGCATTATGTGGTCGTGTTCTAGTTCGTATTCGATAACGTCGCACGGGAATTGAGACTCTCACACCGATATATTTCCGGGTTCCGATTCCGATCGAGTACTATACCACCAGTACATTACCTCCACCCGTCAATGACCTGCCAATTATTTGCCTGTGTTGTCGGCCAACGCGTTTCCGTCGTCACGAGCATTCTTGCTTAACGACTCACTTCCCCGAGTCCCCGTCCCAGCGCGTCCTTCTCTCACCCGTTTGCAGCCTCTACCAAGGCAACTAAATGCCTCCAGTAGACAACCATCGTTCCGGAACATTCATGTGTTCCGTCGGTCTGAGCCGAGTAATTTAAATTGTAGGCTATTCATGCTCCTTTCCAGAGGATGATTTCTTGACTGATGCCTAACTCACTGTGAGTCCTCCGTGCATCAAGTTATGTCCAATATTCCGAAGAATATATCTGGGAGGTCACCTTTTGACAGCTATTTGATGCTGGCATCGTGTAGATTGGTCTTAGATGGTAGGTACCACTGCTCTGAATCACAAGTTCTCCTGAGTCACTCAGTGGTCTCATTCACTCATTATTTCTGAACAGCAATCGAGACTCAAGTCTACACCACCTTCCATCGGCAATCTGGCAGGGTTTACAACACACTTGTTGCCTAAGCCACAGACCCTCCAGATCCTGTCAAGTCCACATGCATACATTCCTTGGAAGTTGGAACAACTGCAGCTGATCAATGATTCTTGGAAATTTGACATGTCCTGAAGCTTTACCTTAATGGTAAACAGTTTATCACCCTCCTGAGCACTTCACTCAAAAAATCACTCTCATACCCCTAGACTCAGATGTCTGTTGCCTGGCGGACCTCAAAGAACTTACCTAGTAGTATCCAGCAACCAGACCAGGTTCTTGCCTTGGCAGATGTGAGACTTAAAGCTTGAGAAGCTCTTTGGTCAACCCTAACCCATTCCTGCCAGAGCCATCTTCTTTTTTGCCCTGGCTGTGGGCCTGTGGCTTGTTTCCTTCAAGTTCATGTCCCCTCCTGCACTTGTGTCACTTGATCACTAGCACCCTGCCAGTAGTTGCTAGTCATTTCCAATATATATGTGTATTGAGGAATATTGTACAGTAGTACCAGATTGTATCCTAAGCACCACTTGATTGAACATTATAGACTCATGCATGTGCTGTCACTGCTCATGACCATGGGAATACTTTATCTCAGTGTAGGTTCTGCCTCCTTCATTTCATTTTTTTTTGTTGATTGAATATAATGGAGTTAAATGGATGGATGGAAAAACCATTGTCTTGTTTCTTGTTTCTGGTGCATTTTCTCTCATTCATTTTCTTAGCCTTTGTTTGTTTGGCTATGGAGGAAGGGAGTAATACTACAAATTGTGATGAGCTCAATATCCTGTCCATCATGATGTGGTTTCTTTCTTTTTTTCATCATGCTCTCTCTCATACTTTCAAGTCTCTCATTCTCATATTTGTTATGAACCTCAGTTCGCAACCTAGCTTTTCCACTAGTCTCGCATTGCTTGCGTCTACCCTCTGACATTCCCCCTCCTAGTCTTCTCCTTTCATTGCCGACGAGTACTTATCAACCAGTCACATGACTTGCACGTGATCATGGGACTTATCATCTCCCCTTATAGTTATATCTGATCGGGCCTTCATCTTCATTGCCTGCCTGATCCGATCTCCTGATCCATCGCTGATTGATATCATATCTTGATAGATCGTTATCGTATCTTGGACTTACTTCATTTATCTATAGATCTGCCACACCTTGCAGTCCCTGGCCTTCTTTCCACCTTCTCACGGTAGGCAGTGCTGCCACATCCCATGCCCCTTGCATGAGGCTGCCACACCACATTTATTGACTTCTTACATAGCCTTTATTTAGTCTTGATATAGTTATAGGTAGTACATAGCCTTGCCCTCATGTGGTCCGTGCACTTGCTAGAGTACTATATAATATATGGCCAGAGGAACTCGACTCTCTAGTCTTGTTCTTCTTGGCATTGACCATCAAGTCCGCTGTCCATCGAGCATCTCTCATTATACACTCTTCTATCGAGTCAATGCGCGGTAACCCATAAACCCGCAGAATGACACATAGGCAAGTAAACCCATACTTGCATCCCCTACTCACTTCTTGCCTCCATCTCGAGGCTCTCCACATAGCGTCGTTCTCAATATTCCATTTATTTCATGTAGGTCTATATTTTTTGGTCAAGTTGAATTATAACAAAGAAATCTCAATCTCTTGTGTTGTATGCTATTACACATTTTCTGTCTGCTGAATCAAGATTTTGATTGTGAGTAGTGAAAATGAGGAGACTGATCCAATCTCATTCATGTGTTCAAGTTGTACAGTAATGGTACTATTATGGTAGGTGGAGTATACTTCATGTATGCTTTTTGCTCTCACTATGCAAGTTCCCTGGCACTTTTCAATTCATTGGTGGATCCATTCTTTTGTAAGCTGTTGTTGTTTCTCCTGGGAAAATGAATCAGGACATGGTTTTAACTACTTCACTTACTCTACACTCATAATGTGACATGTCATACTGTTTTTGCTACATGTCTCCATACAAATGTGTGATTCATGACATGATAGTAGCTGGTACACACAAGGCTGACTAGGTACATTCCTATAGATCTCTTGTTGTTACAATTTTTTTTTTTTTTTCTTTCTTGACATCTACTTTTTACTTCAAAACAACTTGGCTGGCATGTGTGAAAGGACTTCATTCAATTGCTACCAATATAGTGGTCATGTAATCAAATATTCACAATATGATATACTTCACATACTCATCCGATTCTGAAGGACAATGTTCAAAATCATCTTAATCTTTTCATTCTTGGATACTTTGCCATATTGATCAAACACTTCCTCCATGGCCAATTTCACCCTTGCAGATATGTTTGATTGCTTGTACTTTATAGCAGCAGATTGAAGTGCTTTAGGATCTTTTTGATGGAAAAGATAGAAGGAATGCTCCAGAATAAGCAGTATATCTATAAAGCAATTGCATTGTCAACTAAATGGTTCCTTTTTTTGTTGTTTCTTAAAAACATACCAATAGTCATGAGTAAACCTTGCTGCCAAGTATCCTATGGTCTTTGATTTATTTTGATGCAAAGTTAAATGAAGGATGAATGTACCATGAAAGCAGATTTCAGAATGATTGATTGATTCACATCCATATTAGACTGGATCGTGAGATGTTAGAAACAAAAGGCAATAGAATGAATTCACATACTCTTTTGTTGTGAACAATCTTATGATAATGATTATTCATTTCATTAAAATGCAGGGAAAAGATCATAAATGAGATTCACCTCCTGTAAAAAATGAGCCAAGGTCATAATCTCCTTTATATAGTTAACTCTTACAGACTAAGATAATATAATCAGATTGTAGGTTAGATATTGAACTTTTGCCACAATAGAAATTGAAAAATTTACATCCTGCAGGTGATAAAACAAAGATGGAAGCAAATGTCAAATTTATATAATTCAGGATTTCAAAAACATTTACAGCCTGAAAATGACACAGCATTAAAACAGTGCAAGTATAAGATGAACAATATAGTGTTTACCTGCTATTAAAAATGAAACACATTCATTATTAGTTATATATTCTTAACCATATGCCATGATATGAAATATACCTCCTGCAATAATAAAAAAAGAAATGTTGTGAGAGTGATATTAGAATGCAGATCATTGTGAAGTATAACTCACAGTCTGTAATCAATCAAACACAAAGTGATGAAGTGAAATTATGATAAACATCAAAATGTTTTGTAAGCTCACCAACTAAATAGAGAAAGACATAACCAAAGTTAAATTATTATGCGACAAATATTATACATAATATACCTGCTATAGATATGAAATACACAGATTAATATTCAATCATCACTGGAGAAAAATTGCACAATATGAAACTCACATTCTGTCATTTTTGAAGTGGAATAAGAACATGATATCATTTTGATTGCACTTTTGTGACTCATTGCATAATACAAAACTCACAAACTATCATTTCCAGAGCAGAATGAAGAATGAATGGACATGGCTGCATCAGCATCATCACTCTCTGGCACATTCCACAATGCACAACTCACTTGCTGTGATTTCCAGAGCAGAATGAAGAATGAATAGACATGGCTTCATCAGCATCACCACTCTCTGGCACATTCCACAATGCACAACTCACATACTATGATTTCCAGAGCAGAATGAAGAATGGATGGACATGGCTTCATCAGCATCACCACTCTCTGGCACATTCCACAATGCACAACTCACATACTATGATTTCCAGAGCAGAATGAAGAATGGATGGACATGGCTTCATCAGCGTCACCACTCTTTTTTGGCACATTCCACAATGCATAACTCACATACTGTGATTTCCAGAGCAGAATGAAGAATGAATGGACATGGCTTCATCACCATCACCACTTTGTGGCACATTCCACAATGCACAACTTACTCCCTGTGATTTCCAGAGCAGAATGAAGAATGAATGGACATGGCTTCATCAGCATCACCACTCTCTGGCATATTCCACAATGCACAACTCACAAACTGTGATTTCCAGAGCAGAATGAAGAATGAATGGACATGGCTTCATCAGCATCACCACTCTCTAGCACATTCCACAATGCATAACTCACATCCTGTGATTTCCAGAGCAGAATGAAGAATGAATGGACATGGCTTCATCAGCATCACCACTCTCTGGCACATTCCACAATGCACAACTCACAAACTGTGATTTC
>JBBPOS010000487.1:0-21796 GCA_038091575.1 Leccinum subgranulosum
ATGGGTGTCCGCCTTCCCACCATATTGGGAAAGGCAATCGACGATACCTCGCGCACCCTCAACGAGCAATCTTCAGAGGACCGCATCACCGACCTCGTTCACTCTCTTGAAAGAATGGACACCCTTATGGCCGACCTCAGCGGGAATGCCAAGCTTAGACCAATCATCGACGACGGCGAAGCCGACGTTGCCCTCTGGAACAAGGAAATCGCCAAGTACTTCCAGGGTAAGTGACGTCGCCAATCTGCCGACTTGATATCAATCCATTTCTCCAGGTAAAGATTTTATGAATGCTCCTTGGCTGTTCGCCGAAGCTTACAAGTATCGCCGCTTGCACGAATGCTTTAGCGTAAGCAAGTACTGGAAAGACTACGACGTATTTTATCGCCAAAAAGTATGTCAGACCAGTACATTCAACGATGGCCAACTCACAGTCATTCGCAGTGCGACACGTTTTCCAGGTCGGCCGAGGCTGTTTTCGAGCTCTCGATGCGTTTTGCCGATCCGTTCAAGCAGCCAGAAGACATCTGCGATCAGGAAAAGGCCGAAGCTGAACGTCTCATGTTCCTTGAATTAACTCAAGGTTAGTTATATCGGACATTTCAACATACCTTTTCTTATCTCTCGGCAGTTTGTCTGTGGGGCAACTCCACTGACTTGTCATTGCTCATCAACATGACGGAAGAGCAAATAAAGTCCCTCCAGTCCACTGGTGGCGATCATCTTGCTGCAACGGAAAAGAATATTCTGGGAAACCACATGAACAAGTTATGGGATACCATCAAGGAACTTCGCGGCAAGACCGGTGGGCGCATCGATTTTGTCCTGGACAATGCTGGTTTCGAATTATACTGCGATTGCGTTTATGGTGCGTGTATGGACCACACTGAACAATGACCGTCGATGATTCAGCGTGTTGCAGCCGACTTCCTTATCCAGAGCGGTCTAGCAAAGCAAATTAGGTTCCATGGAAAACGATACTCTTGGTTTGTCTCGGATGTCACCCGAAAGGATTGGGAGTGGCTTTTAAACACCATGGTCTATGGTCACCTCTTCCCCAAAGCAACAGAACCCGAAAGGGAGTCGCTCAGGCGCCTCGGTGCGCGTTGGAAGGTTAGGCGTCGCGCCGTTTTTGAAGCGATCTAAGATGTTGAACACACTCCTTTAGCAATACGAAAAGGATGGAAAATGGGTATATGAGCAACACCCCTTCTGGTGCACTGGATATACTTTCTGGGACTTACATAGCGAAGCACCAGATCTGTTTCTCCATCTCTCCCGGTCAGATCTTGTCTTTTTCAAGGGTGATCTAAACCACCGCAAGTTGACGTATGATTGTGCCGCGCCGGCGAGCACCCCTTTTGATATTGCAATCGGGCCCATGGCCAGTGCCGCGGGCGCGCCAAAGGTTTGCAGTTTGCGAACCATCAAGAGTGATGTTGTTGTCGGACTTGGAGAAAATGGGGATAAAATTGCGGAGAAACTAGACAACGAGGAGCCGGGGTGGAAGATCAGCGGAAAATATGTGAGAGGCATTTTTTGTTATTCGTTTGATCACATTCTGATAGACACTGGGGCAGGCTGTTGTTCTGTTATCCGATGGACGTCCAGGGGAAAAGGTCCGTTTTGCGTGAGCATTGTCACCACTGTCGGAACCTCGTGTGCGAGGACTCTATCGTGCAGTCACAGGCAGTTGAACATTAATGGTCATACCTCTGTCGTGTGGGCTTCCTCGCGGAATGTACATTACGACCACGGATTTTATCTTCTCTAGTACTTATGTTCAACCATTTACGCCTTCGTTGTATAGTATTGATAGAACGTCGATCTTGCATCATGATGATTCGATTTCTCCCAGTGTTCCAAGCATTGTGTCTGTCATAAGTTACATGAAGAGGCGGTAGAAACCAAAACTCATGTTCCGTACGACTTTCCTTGGTTTCAAATTGCCTGCTTGAAGGCACAGGTCACGCAAATGATGATTTGTACTGGAGCATCATGATGTGCTCATAGTACCATCTTCAAAGGTTATTCTCGTCATTGCTGGCCTATGAAAAAAATACCAGCAGCAAATGGGGATGAGTCAGTCCGAGAGAAAGACGGTATTAGTTGCATGTGCCGCATCAGCGAAAACCTGGATCGGACTCCCCCGGATCCTGGACGTGGGAATCTATTTGACAACTAACTCTAGGAAGTGGCTGTGCTTTCTACCTTGAACGAGCCTAAAATTCCATTTCCGTCCTGTGTGGGGTACATCACTCTATGTGAGTAGGACGATCTGGACTAGGTATAGAGAGGCCCTGTGCCCCGCCGCTTCCCCGGTTCCTCGAATGCCCCGTCAGGCCAGGCGTACCAAGCCTCCGACGGTTTTAGACGCGCGAACCGTCTAATCAACGGATATCTGTTGTATGGTGTGTCGTGTGTGAAGTACTGTCTAGCGGTGTATATGGACGGCATGCACTCGAATAACGGGTGAGATCTGTCCAAGTATCGACCATATGCTGGTACTTACCGTGACTGTACTACCACGTTTTATTTCGGTTGTACTTTCAGGTGAGCGGTTCGCCGCGAGGGTTATCTGCTGCACTAGCATGTGGTACTAGCACTAGTGCCTTCCGGGGTCGCTCGTTCTCAAGGTGCGCCATCATATTGACTTGCTGAGGGCCTGAATGAATTACCCACAGGTCCCACCATATTGTCGTTGATCGATTCTATGGTCACTTCAGAGTACCAGTGATTTAATTCCATACGCGGCCAAGATACTGATACTATGGTGCCACTGGGCTGAATGCAATCACTGGCATTGAATGGTCTGTCCGCCGTTTACTACTTCTCATTACAAGGATTCCCACTGACAACGGACCCTGCTTTCGTAATCATCCATCAGACACCCAAGTTCTCACCGAGTTTGTGCACCTTGTGCCGTTCGTATGGACTTCTTCGTGTGTTCCTCACGACGGCGAGAAGTACCACGACCAACCTACATTTACCCTATCGTAAGATTTTGGCAGCAGTAGACATATATTTATGTTCATCTCAGGCAGGTATTTTTGCTATCTCCATGTTGACCCTTTTTTTGACTCAAGTTACACTCATAGCAAATTCCTGTCCGTCGATGTGTTTTTTACGTGTTGGGAACTATCGCGCTTAAACGTTACGGTTACGGTTCGCATTTCGAAGTTCAATGATCCAGCACACAGCTCGCTAGACCTGTTATCTCTAGCCCAGCTCCTGAGAGTGATGTGCTCTTTTTAGAGCTTGGGAAGGAGTCTGGGTCAAGCCACCCGACACAAAGTTACTCGACGATTCGGCCCTTTTCATGGGTAAGCTTGTTACCGAAATACACGACCTCCCTAGATCGTCGAGGTTGCTCCGCGCCTGGGGAAGCCTCCATGTGGCTTCGAGAGCCCATGTCTGTACTCTCCGGTAAAGCATAAAAGGCTCAGGTGAGCGTGCATCATTCTCCAGTTCTCAGATCCTCATCCATCGACAATCATGTTCCCTGCTGCTTCTTTGCTCACCACGTTGTTGCTTGCCCTCTCGATAGCGGCAAGTCCTGTGGAGGTCCGCAGCCCCCACGTTACTCTTCCATTCGCCAAGCGCATCAACACAAGCGGTGGCGCTATCAAGCTCGTCGAAAATGACCAAGCTCGTGCTGCTGCAATCAAAGACCGCGTTGCTGCTATCCAGAACGGCAACCTGGACCGTCGCACAGCCAGCATTCCTGTCACCAACGAGGCTGTCTCATACATTGCTGAGGTCGCAGTCGGCAGCCCCGCCACCACCTGTGTGTAGCATTTTGTGCATCGATTTTCACGATATTTATCTTCGCACGTGCAGACTACTTGATCGTCGACACTGGTTCTTCCAACACCTGGGTTGGCGCCACCACGCCCTACACGGCCACGAGCACGAGCACAAACACCGGCGAGCCCGTTGTAAGTTTGGCCGAATTTTCGATTTGCAGAAAGTTCACATACATTTCGCCCTAGACGGTCGATTACGGCTCCGGCTCGTTCTCTGGTTAGTCTTGTAATCTTCTTTTCCGGTTACGACTGGGAGCTGATTGTGTTTCGCAGGAGAGGAATGGACGGACACTGTCTCACTCGGTGCTGGCCTTACGATCACCAAACAATCCATTGGTGTCGCAAGCACTTCGACCGGGTTCACGGGCGTTGATGGCATCGTCGGGTAAGAGAAAAATTGTCGTGTCTAGTAAAGCCACTCATCACCACCTTCTAGTATCGGCCCTGAAATCCTCACTGAGGGTACTCTGACCAAGGAGACCACCACGGAGATCCCCACCGTCACTCAGAACCTTTACACCCAGGGTGTCATCGCCGCAGAGGTCGTCGGCGTCTCCTTTGCACCCACCACCTCCACCGCTGACACCAACGGTGAACTCACTTTCGGTGGCGTTGACACCACCAAGTACACTGGCACCCTCACCTACACGTCAGTCTCTTTTAGCTCTGGTCATTGAATCGCATCTAATCGGGTTATTTCAGTCCCCTGACCACAACCGCGCCTGCCTCGTACTACTGGGGTATCAACGAGAGCATCACGTACGGCAGCAAGACAATCTTGTCTGAGACTGCTGGTATCGTCGACACTGGCACCACTTTGATCCTCCTTGCTTCCAGTGAGAGAGACCACGCTTGACTCGCTTCCGCACGACACTAACGTTTTTTTTTTACAACAGACGCCTACTCGGCCTACATGACTGCCACCGGTGCCACGTACGACGCCAACACCGGCTTGCTCAAGTTCACCTCCACCCAATACTCCGCCCTCCAGAACCTCAACTTCAACATTGGCTCCGTGAGTATATCCCTGGCAGGCTGACGTTAAATTTGACCGCGTTTGCTTACCCTATCATGATCGCAAGGTCGCCTACGCGTTGACGCCCAACGGTCAAATCTGGCCACGCACGTTGAACACCTACATCGGCGGTACCTCCGGCTCGATCTACGGTATCGTCAACGACCTCGGCACGCCATCCGGCCAGGGTCTTGACTTCATCAACGGTCAAAGCTTCCTCGAACGCTTCTACAGTGTCTTTGACACCACGAACTCCCGTGTTGGTTTCGCGACGACCACCTACACGGATGCTACCACCAACTAAGTGGAGCTTTACATAACTAAACGATGTCGATTTTCACGCTTGTAGAATATCTTTGGGTTTTCGGTCGCGCAATGTTTTATCCAAAAGAATAGAGTTATTTGCCAAGGCATTTGAATTGTGTATCTCGACCGTGACGGAGGCCCGTCTTCATGCTCAATCGTTGACATGGTACCTTCGTCAATAGACACCGACGCATAGAAGTAAACTCCCGGAGATCACCGTTATGTACCTCAGAAAACTTGGACAATGGAGAGCGCCGCGCCGCATCGCCAGAAGAAACCTTACTATATGGATGGTGTAGCGAGGCACGAGCGGAACCACCTTGTTTCAGCGCACCCGCCCCGGGCCGACACACGTCCGGAGGTGTTCCCACCCTCGCAGCTCACTTCAGCCCACTTCCTTTTCCCAGCGCATGTAGCGACGTCCAAAGAATAGGCGCTGCCTGCGTGATGATACACATTGGATACAAGGATCTAAATGAACACAGCGGTGCCAGTGGTTGAAAGTGACAGGGGTAATGTAGGAAACCAGACGTCGTCGGCACAAGCAAAGCATATGCAGAGACATCCAGATACAAAACAGGGGGATTCTCATCAGTCCACGTCCTCAATCCATTGCCCAGGAAAAGCTGGGGCACTCTGGGGCACGGCCTCTGGTCGGATGTTGCGACGACCTCGGGAGCGTGTCGAATAAGAGTTGTTGCGTCCAGTGGAACCTCCACCTCCAAAAATTGCTTGAAAGAAGCCGCCACCGCCGCCACTACTACCACCTCTGCTAGAGGTCCTGGGTGACCGCGGGGGCGTTCCAGGGGACGAACTTGTGTTATTAGAGCCCGAGCTCCCTGCGGGAGGCCCTGCAGGGGGTTGTTGTTGTGGCTGAGCAATTAGAGCAAACCTATATGCCAGAAATTATATATACCATCTATTCACAAGGTAGGGTTCAAGGCGAACCTGCACACTGGACATGTCCCGCTGGATTTAAGCCAGGGAAGGATACAAGTTTCGTGGAAGGGGTGCTTGCAAGGAAGGGTGACTATGACTAGCTCATCCGGGTCTTCTGGATCCAGCTTGAAGGATTCTTTGCAAACTGCACAATCTTTCTCCAACAGCGGAGCTACGAGATACGTTAGCAAGAAGGTAAATTCAGACGAAACTTGAACGCGGACAGTCTTCTGTGAGCACCTCCCTTGATAATTTTTCAACGATTTCTTCCGATGCGGGTACCGGCCTTCCAGCCGTGGAATTCTCAGCAAGATGAGTTAATATTTGGTCCAACGCTTTGAGATGGTCAGAGAAGAAATGAGGTTTAGTGAGAGGCGACTTACCTTCCTGATTGAACACATAATCACCCCATCGGGCTGATGGCGGCACACCCAACAGCTCTGCAAATGGATCGCCCTGGCCTTGTTGCTCACGACCGAACAAGCTGAGGAGATACTGTGCCATTAATGGACCGGTTATGTCGCCAGGTGCGCGCGTATTAGTGGGGTTGTCTTGTTCGCCACGTAGAAACCTTCAGGTGAAGTCAAGTTACCTGAAATGGGAAAAACATGAAACGAGAAACGGACTCGAATATAGTAGGTGTACGATCATCTGTGTTGGGCGGAGAGCGCCCGAGTGTATTAGGACCTCCAAGGATGAACGTTCTGGAGTTGCCACCGCCTGGACCATTGTGGAATTCAAAGCGGAAGCCGGAGCTTGTCTATAGTGGTCATTGAGAAGAAGGAGTGGGAACAGAGAAAGGGCACCCACAGAGGGACTATCACGTGTGCGCTGTATGGGCGGGGAGCTGGGACGAGGAGGAGATGAAGGGGAACCGAGAGTGTCACTTCCCACCCAGGGACCTGAACATACGAGATTAGATTGAAGACTGTGAGGACAAGGGAGTACGGAACCAGAACGCATAAAGTTTTCTAGGACATCATTTGGGGCGTCCAAATTGGCGGGTGCAGGATGTTGAAAATTGCGAGGATCATCGGCAGGATTCTCGAGCTGGCAGAGAGTCAATATTAATGATGGGCGGACAGGGAGAAGAGCAGCGTACCTTCTCAACGAAAGTCCCATGACACGAAGAGCAGGTGGGATCTGGCGTCTGTTTGGACGAAAATCGTAGAAAGAGGGCGGGGATGTGACGATGAGAGTGACTGACCATGAAAGGTCGCATCTCAGAATGACACTGTAATAAATGTAGTCAGTCTGATATGGTGGTTGAAGAGAAGAGAAGATATACTTCATGACAATACCAAAGGGGTTCTTGTCTGGATGACATTGGCGATGGCGATGGAGATGAGGGAAGAACGACGAGCAGGCTATGACGCCAAGTCAGGCTACAGGGTTTATCGTCCCTTGAATCCTACGATCACTCGGCAATTCCCGGATCTCCTAGATTTGTGACTACTGTGACAAGTATGTGACTCTGTTCCTATGCTTGTCTTGCCCTGCACGCTGTTGGGCTTATCTGCCCTTGTGCTCGCTCTCACCACAGAACATCAAATTCTCGGTGATCTCTTCAGTGACATTTACAATCCCTCGTCGACCCCAGTTCACTCCCACACAGCCATAACAACAACAACAACAACAACAACAAGTTCGTCCATGAGCGTGACTTCGCAGTCCACCCGGTACTCGACCGAACAGCCTACTCTCACGTCGCACACCGACTCTCCCGAACCCACCGCCGTCAATACCATCCTCGCTCCAGGATCGACCGTCCTACCTACCTCCGTGGAAAGCAACGCCATCGATCATTCGAGCAAGACATGGCAGATCATCGGGATCGTCATCATCGCCGTTCTTTTCGTCGCCACGTCCATCACCTGCGCCATGTTCTTTGACCGTCTCTGGACATTCCTCAAGGATGTCGTTTGTTGCGCGACTCGTCCCCTCGACTCCGAGCAATTCATCCCCGACTGCGAAAAACAATGTTGCGACCCCAGGTCCCTCTCCACTTTGTCCTCCGACCCCATCCCTGAGCCTCTCCAAGAGGAACCGGCCGTGCATACTATACGATCACGGGAACTGCCATGGAGTACCGACTGGAACTCGCTCCACCGACAGCCATCTCGGAGAAACGAACACGCCCCTGCCGCCTAGTCCCTTAAGCACCTCATGTCTACTCCTCGCCAAGCACCCGAACTGAGCTGCAAATGCGCTATCGTCCGCCGACAGGTACTTCAACAGAAAGCTTTTTCTCCAAATAGTCAGAGACGAATATCCCCACCGCGCCAACGGTGCACACTGCCATGGAAACATACAGCCTTGTCCTCGCTGGAAGCACTGTCGAGAGTATGAGCATGATACGACTCGTTGTACACACAATATACGTTGCCTTTGTATGACTCCCATAATGTCCGGTTACGGGTGGATTGCGCCGAGCTGTGCGCTCGGGACTTGTCCGACATAGTGTTTGAGAAGAAATGCGTTTTTCCTGATAGGGAATGTAGATTTTTAATTCGTCTACGCTCGGCCATTCACCATGTTCACCGGTCTGGCAAGCTCCGCCTTGTGTTCTTACATGATCTACTGTGCTCAATGTCACGAGCATCCTTGGCACCATCTCTTCCGTGCAGCGAGACGCAGGGGGGGTGTACTCTGACAATATCAGACTCTGCACCCATTCTGGTCGACTGTCACATAGGTGATTCGATCGCAGTCAATGGAGCGTGCTTGACCGTCACCGAGTTCGACAAGAACAAGGACGCTGGCTACTTCAAAGTATGGCTGGCAAACGAAACGTTGGATAGGACCGATCTGGGTGACCGTAAGGAGGGCGAGCAAGTGAACCTCGAGCGGGCCATGCTCGCGCATACCAGATTCGGTGGCCATTTCGTGCAGGTACGAGCGACGCAGACCACCACTTCGCCTTCTTTCCTGACACGCAAAAGGCTCATATCGATACCACCGCAACCATCGTCCGAAGAGAGCGGGATGGCGATTCCTTGCGGTTGTGGTTCCAGTTTACCGAGCCCACGGCTGATCGTCCTTCGCTGATGCCATACCTCATCCCGAAAGGATATGTCGTGATCGACGGCGCCTCCCTCACCTTGACTGAGGTGAACGACTCTGAGCGGATCTTTGGGGTTATGCTCATCCAACACACGCAACAAAAAATAACGCTTGCAAGGAAGGTGGAGGGCGCGCGCGTCAACATCGAGGTGGACATGGTTGGCAAGTACGTGAGGAAGAGTGTCATTGCTGCGCTGGGTGGTGGAGGGGAGGAGGGAATACGCCAGTTGGTAGAAAAAGCGGTGGAGAGTGTAGCATTACCGTTTTAGTGTTGTACTTATTGTACTACCACAATGGACATTCATCCTAGTAGAAAAGTGAGTTCAGTTCACTTTTCGACTTCACCTCTGTCGACCTCTCGATGCAGGTAACCGCACGACTCGACATCAAGCAAGGAAGTGCATTTGCTCGTCCCCAACCCAGGTCAAGGCCGGGTTCTCCCACAAAGCATTCCCCAACGTCCTCCCTCGCACCATCTCCCTTGCGTCCCAAAGCCAAAGTTAACACCACCGCGACTGTTCGAAAATTATCCAGTTCCAGTTCTCTCACCACTTCGCGTACTAACAATGCTTCTACTTCGAGTCTCTCGAGACCGGCCTCGCCTCTCAAGCCGTCCTGGATGATGACGAACGGAACACAATCAAGTCGCCCGGTCAGACCTCGCATCACGGCCAAACCCACGTCACGGGTTGGAATGGGTCCCGTCTCGGCTAATCCGAGCAGTCTCGAAGCCCGCCAGCGTGCTCTCACCTCCGGGTCTACCCAACTCAAGCTTCCCCATCCCGAGGACAGACCCCGAAGCGGAAGTGTAATTGGATTGCACCATGCACTCTCTATCCCCGACTTTGATTCATCTTCCTCCCAAACACCACGTTATCCATCGCCTTCCGCCGAACCTCCTTCGGTAGACATCCGACGTACGAACACCCCGCCAGCGCTGGTCAAGATCAAGTCAAAAGTCACTGGTCTGGTCAAGCCAGCGCCGACGAGCGCCGACGGCCCAGCATTACGATCACTATCACCTCCTTATGCCACAACGCGTCCTATACATATCCGTGCCAGGTCTCCTTCCATAACGACTGCCTTTTCTTTGAATGACCCGTCACCCTCCGCATTTTACCCAATCACGACCGCCGTACCTGCCGCCAATCCCCATCGTTATGTACCTCTACGTGCACCGTCACCTGCGCGTCCTTTCTCATCTCCTACTCTCCCAAGCGAACCCCATCCCCCAAGGAAATTGCCCCAGGTTCCGAAAGTAGACCCAGCATCAGTTCCCCTTCCCCCTCATTCCCCTCCAATATCTGCACTCTCTCTTTCTTCTAGATCTTCGATTTCGAGAACGTCCCCGTCCCTAAACAGCGATCGAGCGCCCGACCATCAAGTCTTGAACCTCCTCTCTCATCTCCGTAGCATGGAGCGGGCCGGCCAACCCAACCCATTTTTGCCTAATGCAGAAACCATACTCCATACGCGACGCGACCGCAGTCGTTCCAACGAGCGGAGTCCTGACAGCGATCCGGAATCCGATGGATCCGAGCGACAGCTCAGAGCCGAGGCAAAGACCAACCGCAAGGTTCGTTTGAAACATGCTCTCTCACTATTTTCGGGATCACTAAGTCCTTTTCCCACCAGATCGCAGACCTGGAGATCACGAATCGCTCTCTCCTAGCGATCAATGCCTCTTTGGAGACGACCAAGAATCGGCAGGCCAAGGAGATCCGGGATTTGCGTCGGAAGTTGAGAGAATCGAGGCTTATTTTGCCACCGCGGACGTACAAGGCTGTCAAGTCTGCTGCGTCGTCGTCGGAGGGACATGACAGTGATGACGATGATGATGATGATGACGATGATGACGATGATGACGAAAGCGACGCCGAGAACGAGGACGAAACGTTCCAAAGGGTCAGGGGTCTGATCGACGGTCTGGTCGAGTCTGGAAAGAAGGCCCTCGAAACGTGCTCGCAAGACTTTCGAGCGAGTTTAACCACCAAGGTCCTAAATGCCGACGAGCTGCGCTCTTGGCGGGGTTCAGGGCAACGCGCTTCTATGAGAAATAGCCTTGTGGACAAGCAAGATGCAGACGACGAAACAATCCATAGTCATTTGTCCCCTGCGCTCGTCGGTGTGCCAGATAACACATCTTCAGCGGAAAGCGACGGGGAACCAGCCTCGGATCCTCCAGGATCGTCGTCTTTGCCTCCGATCACCATCACGCATTCTTCATAGTAATTTTCACTACCAACAACACACTCTCACTAGATAAATCATTCACGTTAAATTTGTATACCCTTTGTGTGATTCATATATCCTAGGCCATTACGCAGGTATCACGAGCATTATCTAACCACATAAATCAATTAGAATGTCCTGTGTTGGGTCTGGGAACCCGTAGCACACGAACACGCTGAACCCGCAGCTCATTCTACATCATTCTTCAGCCATCCGTTGTGCCCGCTTAGCGAGCTGCGAGCGCATGAATGAGCAACGTTGGTAACCGACGCCAAAAGAGTGGACTCACCGCTGCAGCCAAGTCCAACTGCCCGGATGGTGGGGCCAGCTTGGAGGCGCCCATCCTCTGTGGAGCCGTGTTCCCAGCAGAAGGTCGGGCAGCTGTGGGAATCGGGGGTTTACCGGGAGGCTTGGCAGCACCAGGTTTCGCAGCGACCGGCGGCGGTGTCGCTTTTGGCTTCGCGGCAATTGGAGGCGGCGCTCTCCCCCCGACAGAGCTTGAAGGGCGGGAACTCGCCGGTGTGATCTCCGTAGAGTCGCTCGCTGAACCTGCCAGCTTCTTCCAAGGGGCCGCAGAGCCATTCGAGGGCACCATACCCGGGAAGACGGCAATTGGCTTGGCGGACGAATCGGCCGCTATAGACTTGACCGACATCGCCACTTTAGGAGCAGGCGGCGTGGAAGACGCGGTGGGAGCCGACGGAGGAGGCCTGCGAGCTGGTGGCGGTGGTGGCGGTGGTGGTGGCCCTCGCGGTGCCTTGGGTACAAGTTCCAGATAGTTATGCGGAACCCATCCTTCTTCGTCGTTTTTCTTGACCAGCCACCAACCATTGTTATCCTTCTCTACAAGTTCCACGACGTCATCCTTTTGCAACGACATCTCCCCATCTTGTCCTTCAAAGGCAAATTTAGCTCGGTAGAGCTCGGCATCTGGATCTTCGGGTGGTGGAGGTGGAGCGGGGCTCTTTGCCGTCGGCGGTGGAGGCGGTGCCGGTGCTGGGGCGGATTTCATGGTAGACGCAGGCTTTCCGGGCAAGGGCTGAGCAGCGGGCTTAGGTTTAGATACGTTTCGCGGCTGTTATAATCATCTTGTCACGATGGAGTGTTTTTAATAAAGCAAAGACTTACATTGGATGGGCCGCCTGCGCGGAGAAGCTTCCCTTGCGTGATTGGCCTCACAACGCCCTGTTTTCGCTTCGCACGGGGACGCGATACGCTGGTGGAGGACTCTCCAGATGGGACACGAACAGTGTGGCTCTTGTAGACATCATCTCGTGGAATTGTCTCGTCCTTGACGAACCGAATCTCTGCCTTCTTGTCCTTCTTCTTAGCATATGTGATCCTAATTCTCGTGAATGTACAGTCAACGGATGATAACTTTATGCTCACGTCGGACCAATGATGACATTGATTGAGGCTTGCGTTAGCTGGAGAAGGTGAGTGACAAGCTCAGTCTTGAAGTAACAGTGAAGGATAGGGTCCCCTTCCTCAGACGCATTGCAGTTGAAAACCTGACCAAAAAATTGAGACAGGGAGGCAGGCAAAGAAACATACACACCAGCCAATCGTCTCGTAGGTTTGACATTGCAATACTCTTGATCGTAATAAGAGGTATCTTGCGGTCAAGTGTGATATTTAGCGGATCTCCTGCGGCCACAATGTGCACAGCTTTGCTCGTCTGATAATGGGTGAATAAAATGGTTGTTGAACGTTGGCCATTCGCACGCACAACAATCAAGATCCGTAGGTGTGGTTTACTAGATCGTCCAAAGGACGAGACTAGCAACTGTGCTCTCGAGCTGAATGTCACTTGATCGGCTGTGCGAAATTCTTTCAAGTAAATGGTGGAAGATGGATCCGGGAAACTCACATCCGATCCCGCATGCATTCCGCAGTGCTGGGGCGAGGGAATTCTTACCATTAACGTCAAGATAGTCGCCCATGAACCTCCGATAGCTAAGGAGACTAAAGCGTCTGCGCTCTTTCCTCCCTGCCAAGATTTCATGACCATATTCTCTGACTTTAGCGTACTCGATGTTCTCTTTGTTGTTCCTCCAGAAACGCTGGATACGCTTGGCACATTCGTTTTTGTACCTCCAGTAATTCCGCCAGGCCCGTTGGATGCGAGCAGCCATGTTATGCCAGTAACGATCGCGCATCGTTTCCAGAGCGAAGAGCTATAACAACAATTGGCAAGCAGCACGAAGAAAGCTCATAAGAACTCACTGTTTCAGGATTTTTTATGAACGCTTTCGTGACCCCCATCTGCCATTCTTCCTTGGCGATCCCAGTATCTTTGAGAATCTGTTCGCATCCAGACTTCGTGTTACCTTGCCAGGTATACTCTCCAGCATAAGATGTTGAAGGAGATAAGAGGTAAAATCGCTCCACCATCTTCTCAAAGGTATTCCGGTAGGCAAAACCAGCACGACGAACGCGAATATTTTCCTGGAGCCCAAGGTATTTGATTTGGTGAAGGATTGCCTTGGTATCATATTCAGTCGCACTGCGATTCTGGTTTGGCTTGATCGTGCGGATGTATGATGGTTGAGCTTTCATCAAGTTGTCAACAAGGGCACCAGCGGAAATCTGGGAACGTCTGAGCTTCATGTCGCCATTGAACATGTAGGACAGACCTTAATCCTGTCCCCGGCCGTTGGTGGACGCTTCTTGCTATTCGGATCCGGTCTATCTGTGAAGAGTGTCTGGAGGAAATGGTTGGTACTGCTGCCTATGAGTTCGAAAAGATCTTTGACTAGGGCGTCCTTGTTTTTATCCGTCATGCCCGTAATGTTATACATCACGTCTCCCGCATAATGCTTCACTAAGAACTGAGCTCCGCGGGACTCAAAGTGGGGATTGGAAGATAACGCGGCTGTACGTTGCACAAAGCTATTGTCAGCCGCCGCTGGATCTGCGTGTGCGGTGGCGCAAGCGTCGTTGAGTGCGGCGAAGATCCCCGGCGGTTTGCGCTCCTCGATGAGATCACAGACAATTTTGTTATTGAAGTAATTGATAGGCGTCCATTTGATCTGTTCCCTGACATATTCTTCTTGCTCGGTCTTAAGCGTCAACTCGATAAAGATCTGTTGAAGTTTCTCGTTCACATAGTTGATGCACAACTGTTCAAACGAGTTGTCCTTTGGTTTCCAAACCATAAGTCATCTATGATGGCAACCGCAGTGATCGGCATACCTCGAAAATCTCAAAACCAAATATGTCCTGTGACTAGTCAGAGAAAAACGCCATGAGCTAGAGCCAAGCACCACATACCAATATGCCAATGACATGTTCGGTGGCACTTCTCGGTTTCATTGAGATATTGACTCTTGACACGATCCATTCGAATAGATTGTTGTAAATCGCTTTTGCAAGGGCATCTCGAACCGCCGTAGCCTGAGCTGGATTCAGAGGAACATCATAAATCGATCCCCGGCGTCCACCTCGTTGGGTCTCGACGACTTTAGTGGTGAGAACCTTCTGGACTATGGCAGAGTCCGTCTCCATCAAGTAGGCAATAAAGTCTGTCACGCCCTGGTCAGCGATACCAGAGTTCCCATCATCCATTTCTTGAAACTGAACGTTTCCAAGCCAGAGAACGATAGCAAGCATTCGGAATATCTCGCTTTGCTCCTGCTCGCTTAGTCCGATGATTCGCATGGCATTCTATGTCACCATCAACACGTTAGTATCTGTCTTAAACAATGGAGTAAGGTACTTACGAGCGTATCTGCATAGTCCTCGACATCGTTTATGCCTTGTACATCAAGACAGTTGCTCATGCTCGTGTAGGCATAAGATTCGGGGCCCTGAAGCCCAAATTGTTCTGAAGTGCCAATGAGTTACGTTCAGTCACGTTGCATGATACGTACCTCGTTGTTCGTCGGAAGCCGATTTGGTAAATTGGTAAAAAATATGGAAGTTTCGTTCGTTCTCTACTTGACCCACTACACGCCCCTTCTCTAACAGGTAATTGGTGATCTGTGCGCCGACCGGTTCACCTCGGTCGTTGAACATGATCTCTAGGTACTTCCCCTGAGGAGGGCCATGAGCGTCAACGACACCGATTACGTGAGAACGATCGTCATACATGCCGACTTGAGTTATTGTTGCGAAGGGTTTTAGCGCAACCGAAGCTCTCCAATAAAGGGTTGGTAGCCAAGACCATGTCTTTGATTTCCTGGATATTGTTATCCTGGCCCCCGGACACGGCTGCTATATACTGCATGATACGTTTCGCTGCCTCGGTCTTGCCTGCTCCTGACTCGCCTGAGATGATAACGCATTGGTTCTCGTGATAGGCATTCATGTTATAATATGCAGATTCGGCGATCCCGAAAACATGTGGTGGGACCTCAAGCCGGTTCTTTCCCTTGTACTTGTGCAAGACCTCGTCGGTGTAGATGCCAAGGTCTAAGATTCGGAGAGGGAAATTTAGCACGAGAACGATTCTGCTTGAATCCCGCCTACCTCTGAACGGGTTCACGGAGATCAGAACGCCGCCGATGTAGGTGTAGATTTCGGCGTTAGTCCATCGCTTCTGGATATTGTCGTTGATGCTCTCGTTGCTGATGGTGGTAAGAAGTGTCATATCGGACACTCCGACCTGCTTCTTCTTGAAACCTTCCTTCCAATCTGCCTATTGGGAGTCGAGTTGCTATAGTGGGAGCAGTGGAGGGAGGTCAGTACATGCCTTGGCTACTTTCGCGGCTCCATTTGTCTTTGGAGTCGCCGCCTTTTTTCTCGCATTCTTGGATATTGCCTGATAGGAATGTTAGGAGTAGAGATGCGAGGATAACCAGCGTTACTCACCATGACGGAGAGGTAAGGTTTAAGGTGTGATTGAGATGTGTGAACCCCCGGAACCGCTTATGGCTGCGGTGCCGTCGGGGTCTTCAGGAGGCTGCGGGCTGAGTGCAGGCTGACCCGACCTTATACCACAACCACAACATGCCAGTCAAGGCCTCTGACATCCTTCTCATCATCGTCCGTATATTTCCCCTTCGCTATTACCTGCCACTCACACATTCCAGGTCGCAATCATCTTCCCTCCTGCATCGGCAGCCTTTGTCGCGGGATGCGGTTGTGACTTGCTTATCAACGTCTGCCTGACAATGTGAGCACCCCATGCCTTCTGATGCTTCAGTGCTAAAGGAAATTCAAGCCTTGGTTACTTCCCCGGCCTTATCGTGAGTAACGCAGTTCGATCAGCTGCATTTACCAACTGATATTCTCCAAGCACTCGTTCTGGCTCGTCTACAAGAAGATGGAGGCCGAGGAACGCTACGGCCGGGGCGGATTCATATGTGAGTTCACATGCTGCGCTGATCCTGACTTTGCTTAATACCGCCCCAGACACTGGTAGTGGCCAGTACGAGCCTCTCAGCAACCAAGCACATTATACCGCCGCCCCTGGTTATGGCGCTGTTCACCAAGCTTAGCGGCGGCACATTCTTTCTTGTCATGCCATCATGCCATCATGGATATCTTGTGTCTTACACCAATTTTGTAACAATCATCATGTGCTCGAAATCAGCGAGACTCATGGACTTGTCTGCCCGGGTAGAGAATGCCTTTAGCATCTCCAGTATCTTTGTATTCCTGTTAGCAAGGCCAAGCGTGTGTGTGGCTCACGTACCTCCTCCGTCTTGAGATTCTCCTTGAGCAAATCCGCCACCCGAGCGATGTCGTCGATCATAATACGTTGGTGATCTAGTTCCTCATCTGGAACGTGAGCGAAAAATCGACCAAAATCTCGCCGACATTGAGCTTTCTGCGATTCGGTTAGCTGCCTCGGAATGTCGGTCCCTGAGCTCTTCGCCGGTGTTCTTCGAGCGGCCTTTTGCACCTGCTTCCCTTTCCCAGTCGTTTGATCTGGCTCCTCATATTCCTCGCTCGAGGGTTCCTCACTGTCGCTGGATTGTTCGTCCACCTGATACTCGTCGCTGTCTGGACTGCCGTCTGCATCCTCAATGTCTTCATCCACGGCCGGATCTTCTTCGTCAGCTGGTTCTCCTTCGAGCAGGGCAGCACAAACCGCTCTCCAATCCTTCCTGCTAACCCCGTCATTGTGTGCATTCTGTGCTCCCCATCCTGTCGCAGCATTCTTGAGCACCTCCATGATGTCATCATCAGGCAACAGTTCTAGGAGGCTCAGTGCGCGGGGAATTTCTGAGAGAAGAATGTGGGTCTGAGCATCAACCACCGAGTTCGAGGGAAGGTCTTCGACGATGAACCCGCCAGCCTCGTATTCGTATTCTGCTGATTCAGATGTCGACCCTTCAACGATGAAACCTCCAGCCTCAGCGGAAGCCCCGCGCGTTGACTGCGGTGCTACAGAATCGAAGGCACTGTCGATGCGTCGTCTGAGACGAGCAGGGAGCGCCAGGAAAGCCGGGTCATCTTCATTGCCTGACGACGACATCAACGCACAAGTCCAAGTAATAAGTTTCCGTATCGGGTCGGCCCTGTGACAACCTAGCTCAGCACCTTCTTCACCTCTGCAGCAGGTCCCAGCACCACATCTCCAAAAGATCCCAAGTCCCCTTTCACCAGCTTCTCAAAAACTCTGAGCAGCCCTGCCTTTCTAACTTCTTCCTTCAGCGCATCCCAATCCGACGAACTCCGCAAGTTCAACAAGAGATTACGAATGCAAACGACACCTCGATGTACAAGCCCCAGGTCACCAAGCCCAACATCCGCGTCCTCCCTTTTCTCATCGTCCCCAGTATCAGCATTAGGGTCGATGAGTTGGGCGAGCACAAGGAATGCCCTGTGACGTTCCATCTGGAGGTCAAGTATTGCCTCGCATGCTGTCCGCACATTTGTTAGCATCGCTAGAGCCCCTGATGCTGCAAGTCGCGTAGGTAGATCCTCCACATCTGACATGGCAATCAGAACATGAATCTTTGACCTAGAAGATCGGTCCCGTGATTTTGATTGCGCAGCATCGTCGTCTGCTCCAGCATATGTTTCAAAGACCTGCTCTGACCCAGCAACCAAGTTGCAGATAAGCTCAGTAGCAGCTCTGCGCATGAGCGTGTGGTCTTCTAGCATCAGCAGTTCGACCTTGCTAACCACATGGGGGGTATTCGCGAGGCGAGATGCAATGGTTGGACCATGAGACACAATATTAGTGAGTGCCATCATAGCTTCAAATTGCTGTAGCATGCTTGCCGACGGATGAAGGAGTAGCTGTGAAAAGGGTCGCATCGCATCCAGTATATTACCCTCATTGGGGCCAAAGACCTGAATCGGTGGAGCGGTGATGGCCAGCTTGGCAAGCGCCTGGACGGCCGTGAGCGCTTCCTGAGGAAACGAATCCGGGGTTGACGATGCGGAATGGATGATGCGTGTAAGCGTCTTCGAGCCTCCACCTTTCAAGATCTCACCCCTGTTCTCCTTGTTCTCCGCGAGGCTCAGGAGTACCTGACCAACGGACGACCGAATCCCTTGACTATCCAATCCAGACGCCGTGGCCAGCACGTCAAGCGCCCCGCTACTGATAGCGCTGCGACACCGGGACTGGACTTCATGTTCAGATTCTAGCGGGTCCGATTTTTCTTCAACACCCTGCCCACTTCCGTCCTTTCTGCCTTCGGCCATCCGTCGCAGCTTCGCAACCTGCTGCTGCTCCTGATTCATTCGAGGTTTGTAAGCACAGAGGTTAGAGATGACCACGAGAACCCCATAGATGAGCGTAGAATTATTCGTCGCATCTGTTGTGGCCTTCCGCTTGGGAACGAAAGAGAACAGTCGCTTTAGGATCGTGCTGTTAGACAAACTCTTCTTCACAGACGAATTGAGGCTAAGGTACGCCAGTCCTTCCACGATGTCATTGAGACAGGCGTGGATGTCCTTGCTATTCGTTATCACGTCGCTCAGCTGGGCTGCAAGGAAGGCGTCCTCTAGATCTAAGATGCCGGAGCTGGTGGTGGTTCCAGCGGGAGCAGCTGCCGCATCGCTAGAGGATCCATGCGCTAGTTTGACGAGTGAAAGTATGGCTACCGCGCGCAGGGCGTCATCGGTTGTCTGATTGGACTTTGTTCGAAGCCAGGAGATAGATTCTGCGGGAAAGAGCTGTCGACAAGTCTTGTGGCCGTTAGCCTGTGCATACAAACGAGCTAGCGCGATCGATAACGGCACGGATGTGTTCATTTCAAGAGTAGTGAGAAGATCGATAAAACCGTCCTCCGTAAAGATCTGTGAGGCCGATTGCCAGTCGACTTGAAAGAGCGCGGTGTGGAATGTGACGGCCGCGAGGAGAGCATCCTCCTGAGACTGAGACAGGCGGCTTGCGATGAGAGGTTGGAATACGCGCGACAGAGCGAGTGTCTCTTGGTCTGGCTCGTCTCCTCCACCTTGTTTTTTCTCCGAAGATTTGGATGCCCGGACGCCCTGGCAGAATGCAGAAAGTACTAGATACGCTTTTGAAAGCGGAGAAGGGGATTGGGAGGGCAAGAATGCGGTTACGATATAAGACAACTCGTCGGGCAGTAGCGTGGACGGATCCTTGGACTTGATCAGCAGATCATCCATCTTGTGCTCTATCCGTCGTGTTCCATCCGATTGGGATTCGGCTTCCACGTTCCGAACCATGATGATGAAGGTAGGAAGAGAGTTGCTTGTGGAACCAACCGTCGTTTCCAGTAACCATTATCACGACTAGTCTATTTTGACTACACCTTAGTTAGTTCACTACAAATATCTGTACCTTACTTTTGAGATCGTGCATGCGCCAAGTCCCCGACTCAAGGTAAAATATACACAATCAAAAAATAAGCAGCATGTAAAGGCAAGATATAATTTTTTAATTCTTTTCTTAAGAGAGAGCACAACCAGCTGCGCCTGATTATAGGTTGGCAACGGTCGTGTTCGTGGGCATGTCATGTCAGTCGGGATGGCAGCGAATTAGGAAGGTGGAGACGGGTGAGGAGGGGGAAAGAAGCGGATATGCATGAAAGTAGCGTACGGGCGGAAACCCAAATGTTAATAACCAATTAGTTTTTAGCAATAACTAGTTAATAACGGTTAATAACCTGGGGGGTTCGGCTCAGGTTTCGATGGTAGTTATTAACCATCACGTGTGACGGCCCTGGGTCACCGCCGGCGCTTATTCAGCCTGAAATTTTTCTTATCGTCTATCATCGATGCACCCTGTCCCGCTAGAATCAAGAATACTGGCTGGGTCGACAAACACTCTGTGTCTCTGATAGCAGCGTCTTGTTGCCATGTAAGTTTTTCTTTCCGCCGGGCCAACCAACCGCCAGCGCAGCAAAGCTTACTAAGCCTCTACTAGTTTGCGCGATGCGAATCACCACTGACATCGTTGTCGATACATCCGAGTCAGTTACTAGGCTCGCTCGACAACTACTCCGCGTCTCCCAAAGCAACGGCTAGTTGCCATGTAAGTTTTTCTTCAACTTTCTAACTCGTTTCCAGTCCCTCTTGAAGGACATGTCTGCTGTCGAGGTCAAATCTGCCTTCCTACAGCAGTTTGATCGATATGTCAAGGGTGTATATCCTTTCGAAGTCCCAATCAAGGATCGACAGAGTCCTCTCGTGTATTGGCGAAATCTAAAGTTGAACAAAGATAGTGCTGTACTTGCTGTGAGCGTGTTTGATATTTGTGGATTCTGAAACGAAGCTAAATGGAATCAATCAGTGCATTGGAGAGAAACTTTTTTCTATCAAGCCAAATTCCATGCCCGGAGAGCGTACAATGTCTGTATTCACACGGATGAATTCTGCACCGCGCAATCGCCAACACGTTCGTGCCCTCGTCGACATGACTCAAATCCGGCAGTGGCACATGTATGATCCTAAGGTGGGGCCAGATACTTTATTCCATTCTTTCATACCAACAATTACTATAGTATCAAGTTCCCGAACCTCCAACCATGTCATTCTATGACCTCGATTCACTTCTTAACAAGCCAAGGTCACCAGAGATTCCCACCGAGCGAATACTTCACCATAAGACTGAAGGCAGCTATCTTGTTGCGGAGGATGGAGACGGGAATGAGGAGCTTGACGAGGATGATACGGAAACCTGGCTTGACGAGAGTGAGGATGCCCGCGACTTGGTGCCAGATACCTGCTTCGAGATGGAACATGATATTGACCTGGAAGCAGCGGTCACGACTCAGGTGCTCGAGGAAAATGTGCCTGTCCCTCAAGAAGTAGGCTTGGAGAGCGATAGTGCGATCAATGAGGTAGAAGAAGGTGCCGATGATGCTTGGGATTGGTAAGTATATTCGGCGCAGCGACGGGGTAAAAAACAGTCACGTGTGGTCGCGTGATCATGTTAATAACCGTTAATAACACATCGATCGGATCAAAATTTTGAGTCCCTCAGAATACATCTCAAAATGTAATTGTATTATAAAATATAATGGCTACCTATTCTGAGGTTACATATAAGCTTAAATTTTGT
>JBBPOS010000488.1:0-21787 GCA_038091575.1 Leccinum subgranulosum
CTATCATCTGTGCGACAAAGTCCATGGACGAGGGGAGCTTGGCGAGGACCAGCATGGCCTGCACTTTGTCGGGGATAGGATGGTCGGCGCTTGCCAACCGCGTGAAGAGAGTCTCAATCTTGTTGAGAGCGGGAGCGGGATGAGAGGAAGACGGAATGTCGACAGCGAGAAGCTCCTTGAAGAGCTTGTAGGCTCCCATGACACCGGGGACGTCATGTTTGTCCTTGAGGGCCTTGATGAGCTCCGCAGCAGTGGCAGTAGCATTGTGCTTAGCCTTGAGGGACTCAGAAAGGTGGACCAGGATGGTCCCGGTGATGGTGTCGTTGGCCTTGGTCCACTGGATCCAAAACTCACGTTCCTCCTTGGTGGAGGCGCCAGTGAGGGCAGGCGGCTTGGAGATGCCGATAACCCAGGTGTGGCCAGTGGCCTGGAGGTAGGGAGCCATAGACGACCAGAAGGAGGTCCAGTTGGAACCAGTGAAGATTTGGATACCGGAAGAGGAGTTGGTGTTAGGAGACATTTGTGATAGAAGCTAGAATGCAACGTCATTAGCGTGCTGAACTGGCATGGGTTCAGTCCCACGGCGTTCGCGCTCGTTCATTGCTACTCTCATTTAAGAGGTGCATTACGACATGCTGCGTTCGCGACGTTCTTTAGGCTAAAGCCTGGTTACCGACCAGCTACTCATGTGTGCTGCCCATAGGGCGCTCATCATGGTGCATTAGGCGGGGCTCATAACCTGTAGAAACCGTAGACTACCGAGGTAGAGGACTACCGGTACTCACCAGGTGTCAGCATTGAAGTGTTATCGAACGTTGTGGTTAGAGAACAAGATGTTATTAGAACTCAGACGCTGGGTCTGAATATTATATATGACAAGCAAAGGATTATGTAATCTACTATATACTAAGTCGCTATTATATAATGATGAGCGTTCCGAGCTACCAAATAGTGCTCGTTCAACAGATGCCTGATAGGCCTTGGCTTGGCATTTCATGATGGAGTTAGGTACTAGGATTACGACAAAGGAGCGTAGGGTGGTGATAATGGCCAGGGGGATGGAAATCTGTCCGGTTTGCGGGTTCCAGTGAGTCACGGTTTACTACTGATGACACTGTGAAGTTTTCACACATTGGGGCTCATAACCTAATGAGAGTAAGCTCAGTCAACGTAGTAGAAGACTTATATATATGTACCTAATGAGAGTAATCTAAGGTACATGTTAGCAGAGATATTAACAAGTGTGTTTAGTATGCATACCTCAGTCGATGTAGTAGAAGACTGAGGAATGGGTTGGAGTAATATGGAACTGTAAGTAACGAGCGTTGTGAGAATATATTACTGAAAGTGGATAGCTAGTCATATATCAACAGGGGATTCGGAGAGGTTGAACTGGGGTGAGTTGATAGTGGAGCCACTGCGAACTGTCAGCTGGGCAGATCAGATGAGGGTGGGGAACGAAAGATGGAGAGGATGGCGTCACCATCTGCCAGTGTGTCTTCCTTGACATTCAAGTTGACGACATACAGGATGCGGCCGCCCCTTGGCATCAAACCTGGTTAGTACCTTGTCCTCGAAAAGAGCCCCAGAGGAGCTCACTTGTACCACCTACTAGTGTTACTGTGAGGTGAGGTTGGGAGTAGGTGTTTTACCTCAAAATCAATCGCAATGGTGGCCTAGGCAACTACTAAGTTAAGGCAAGGGTCTGCGCGTGAGAAGCGAAGTGGCGCTGCATCTTTCTTAGCTTAGTAAGTCATTCTCTTCACACCCACCCGCCCACTCCCTCATAGCCCCCGTCCAAACCTCTTTCCTGTAGTTATGTCCGAGGCTGTCCCGCTCGACTCTCGTCAAGGCGTAAGCATTGCTGTTCGGTGTCCCATCTCACCCACTGTGACCCACATGGGTGGGTCAAGGTGACTGCTGTAGAGCTCAAGATCACCCATGTAGATGAAGCTCTCGCCCGGGGCGATCGCGAAGGCGATGGCTCTAGCAAAGCACAAGGCCCTGCGCAGCTCGCAGACAAGTAAACGATCTCATCCGCAAGGCTAAGGGGGCTTTGGTCAAGCCGATAGAGAACACGTTGGACGTGACGATGCCTACACCAGAGTTGGTGCCCGTACCAGCCGCAAGCCTAAACCCGAATCACTTCCCTTGGTTGCCCTCAAGGTGCTGTCTCGGATATTGCCATCTCGGAACCCGACAATTCGCATCTCGTAAAACCATAGACGACCTCGCAGCGGCAGGACATCTTGCCCTGACGGACGAACTCGCGACGGGACTTAAACGCCTCGAATGACTCACACTCAACTACTTCGCGTTGTTTTCACTATATCCTCTTTCCTTTTCAGATCGCGCATGTGTTCTCGTGGAACGGCAGGGTTCCAACTTGAAGACCCTACATCCTATGCTAATATATCCCGTCATCTCCCAACTTACAGATATGGTTTTGCTAACTGTTGGCTTTTCTGATTATGTAACTTGCCTACCATTCGTCGCAATAATGCGAGGGATCTTCTTTGTTTGGAGTTACTGAGCAGCCCAATTTAATCGACTGGGGCGGTAAGTACTAGCAATGTGAGGTGAATTTTGAGTTTCTGTGGATTGAGTTACTTAGCTTGACCTGCTCCACTAGCTGATTTGGATTTGGAAGTTGGAACCTGCGTATCACAACATGTTTCAACTTTCCGGGTCCAGGACCGCCCGAAGGGCCTTGAATATGATTTCATGTGCCATGAATCAATCTTCAATCAAGTTCCATTTTGCGCCGTGTTCGCCCCCTCTCAGATGACACACACGATGCATTCACGTCATCGTTTGACTTATCCATGATGTGATTTGTTCCGAGTCCTAGTATCTCTGATGCCCATGGATATTGTGACTGTTGGCTTCTCATCATTAAAGGTATGTGGGTGTACGTTTCACCGCCAGCCCTTTCCACTCCTCTACTACAATGCGATTCATCACGATAACTTCCATATTTGCAGTCACCGGCAGCCTGGTTGCTCAGGCCATTGCAAACCCTGTACCAAACCGGAAGGCAGGTGGTGGCATGGCCATACCACTCGTCAGGCACGAGTCTCCCTTTCCGAATTCCAATAAATCCATTGATCTCGACGCAATCACATCTCATGGTATATCAGTTAGGGAGTACGTGGAATGAACAGTTATATTAAATTGCTCAGCTCAGCCTTGTCTTTTAGGAAGATCCTGAGTGGCCTGGACAATTACGAGAGGAACACGGGGACGATGCATCCTTTCGCTGTGAAACGGAGCGAGTCCGAACTCGGAACGCGTGGCGTAGGCGTCCCGCTGACGCCTTTTTCATATTCTGTTTGGATGGTCGAGATTTTTGTTGGCACTCCTCCCCAGACCTTGAAAGGTAAGATCTCTTTTGTATCATTCTGATACTATGTGTTTACGCTTATGCACGTCACAGTTCAAATTGACACTGGTTCAGCGTAGGTACTTTCTTTTGGTCCATACAGCTGCTTTTGTTCAAAATAACACAGTGATATGTGGGTGGTGGGTACTGGATGTAGTGGGGTTTCTCGAAATCGCAAATTCTGGAATCCCAAGTCGTCCAAATCTGCTAAAAAAAAGTGTGGCAAGTGGTGTTGGCAGCAGTTGATCTTTCAGCTCCCATATGGAGATGGATCCATGGCCAAAGGTAATCTATTTAATGACAAGGTAACCATTGGTGGATTCACTGTATGTTTTGCATCGCTTATCAGCTTGATCATTCAATTCTGACGCCAAGCTAGTCAAACCCTCAGACCTTTCTTTCTGCAACATCATACAATGCTGGTCCGGTACCGAAAAGCATGGACCCCTGCTGATGGTGTACTTGGATTGGCCTTCCCATCCATCTCGAGACTTGGTGCTTCGCCACTGTTTCAATCGCTTGTCACACAAAACCGGCTGATCAATCCGACCTTCTCATTGAAACTCTCTCCTTCCGGGGCCGAGATGTACGTTGGCGGAACAAACAGTATGCTGTACAATGGCGACATCACTTATACACGCGTAACAGTTCAAGTGAGTTAAAATGGTAGATGTGAGAGGATGTTGCTGACATTGGCATTTATGCAGGGACACTGGCAGGTGTCCATGGACGATGTTCGTGTTAATGGTGATAAAATTTTCGAAAATAAACCTGCTGTAATTGACACTGGTTCAAACTTCATCTTGGGAGATTGGGACCAGGTTGCAGAATTGTACAGACACCTTGGCGGTACCTTGCTGGTTTATGGAGACTTTGGTCACTATTACCGTGAGTTCCGATTATGTTCGGTAGCTTGTTTTTATCGACAGCCTGTAGTTCCGTGCCACTCTTTCCCAACACTGAGCCTCACCTTCGGTGGCCAGACATTTGAAATCCCTCCGGAAGTTTTCAGACTCAACCCAATTTCCGAAGGTTCTCCCTATTGTTTCGGTGTAGTCGTCGCCATGAGACCTTTGCGTGAGATCCATTCTTTTCACTTCCTGATCTCCCTTTTGCCGCGCTATATGCACTCATTCTGACTATATGACCTAGCATTTTGGATCATTGGGACACCTTTCTTGCAGGGCGTATACAGCGTGTTCGATTTACAGCACTTTGCAGGTCGGGTTTGCGGACCTCGCTTGAATTATCGGGAATCAGATACCTTGATGTCAATCTCGGATATTTCTGTCATCATCAGACGACCCCCAGCGCGCTCCATATCGCCTTTCCTATCCTGCCTACGCCGTCGCAAGCCAGTCCATCAGGGTGATGTCTCCCTGGCGCACGCGAACGTCCGTCGTTGGCAAGCGCCTCGCCGAATATCCCGGCGCGTGCGTCTATGATCATTGACATGATCTGGGGCGTGAATTCGGGGTGACCTTGGATAGTGAGTACATGAGTCGATGGCCGGCGCGGGGTCGAATATGACCATGCCTTGGTTGGGGGTGAGGTCGGTCGAGCCCAGCATAAGTGCGTTGGGTGGAAACCTGGGGAGGTGGTCCCTGTGCATCTGTTGGATGTCCATTTGCTGTTCACCCACCCACTGTGTCGTCTTGTAATGTGATATTCCCGCCGCTTGCAAACCACCGTTCGCGCCGTTACTGTCTTGCAGTACATTCCCGCCGTCTGTCCTACCCAGGTCGGTTGCCTACAAAAGTATGCACGTGGGGATTGCGTGGGGCTTCCTTTTCTGAACTGAATTCCTCAGACTTTCTATACACCATCGACAACTTTAAATTCAGCGTCAATTTGCCAGTGAGTCATTTGTGCGAAGCGGAGAAAAACACACTTACTATCACCGTACTTACGAGTAATGTAAAAATTCTTTCTGCTGCTTACCACAAGCTATGTTGCTACGGGTTGAGAACAAGGTAACCCACCTAATTATAATTTTGGCCAGTGTCGCGGGAGCTGAGATCTGAGATACTACGGAAAGATTGTATCAGGCCGAGTACATCACCCGGCAGGCTATGTGCCTAAGCAATCACTCACATCGTAATGGTCCACAGGAACGCCTGCAGTGCGTACTTTTGCCCTGATACACATTAGATTGAGACTCATCTTACCGCAAGGAAGGCACAGAGACGTGCAAAGCGACAACACTGAGGCTGCGCAACAATTATTTCATATTTTTCGATATGCTGGGCCCATGAGTCTGCTCGCCGTAAGTTATGTAAAAAAAGACTGGATGTTTAGCAGGTAAGAACTTGAATGCGTTATGCCATCACTTCAATTGGATTTATCCAATGTGTTCTTCAGGTCTATACCCCTGTTGATTCGGAAAAACCTACAGCTTTCAACACAGCATCATCGCCGAGAATATTTACAAGGTAATAACATATCGCTGGACTTTTAATAAGCACTGGCACTGCTGACGTTGAAATTTGAACTGATACAGTAAACCCACGGGACTGAGTACTTGGCAAGTGAGGACCCAGTGGGCTGGCAGACGGGCGTATCGATGGATTCTACTAGGTGCCCTGGCCGCTCGAATTTGGTTTTGCGATTCTCCGGGAGTGAGTAGTACCTGAGACGTCATGGTAGTCGCTGATGCGATTACTGAATGACATGAACCCATCCTTCAATCTTGATTCCATGGAACATGGAACAAAACAAAAAGCACATTTTTCTTTCGTATTTACTTTTTCACAAACAATTTGTACACTCATTATATCCCTCCGTTTCTGTTGGTGGGTTGAAAAACAAACGAAAAGGAAAAAGCAGTCCGAAAAGATACTACGATTACAGACCTGTAATGTTTGAAAAAAAAGGGTTTCTTTTTTGGTTTGGTGGATATAATTTGTGGCTGAAGGGGAGACAGAAGCAAAAAGGAAAGGAAATGTGCGTACTTTGCATCTTGGAGGACGAACGGACGGCTTCAAGATAGCACTTGGAGAGACTAAACTAGACAGGGTAAAAAACAACCAATGAGAACAGTATCGACAACGGTTTGTCAGCTCGATCGACTGAAAAACCTAGAGCAGGGTAGACATAAACAGTTGGATGAGATGATGAAAAAGAGAAAAGAAAAGGTGAGCAAAAGATTATAAGTGGATGATAGGGTATGGAGGTGATTGTGAGTGAGCTCGACAATTGTTACCGATGCTAATGTGACGACTGAGACAGAGCAGCGCAAAGGCCCAGCATATAGGTTTGCCAATACCTTAACTCTGAAGATCTGCCCGCCTAGTAAAAAAAGGCAACGTCAGCACGTACTACCAGGTGCATCGACAAGCATACGTACTCTCTGATAGCGTCGTACAAGAATTTGTAGCTTCGTAGGTTCCCTTTCAATCGACGGATATCAAGACTAAATGTATCTTTGAGGCGGTCAATCCGCGTCAGCTCGACCGAGAAGCGAACTTCGTCGCCTGCGTCCTGGGCTGCATCGCCATAGATAGGCTCCCCAACACCGGACGCCGCAGGCTCTACGGGAGAAGGAGCATTCGCAGGGCTCTCGTCATCCAAGGATAACGAAGGGTGAGAAGACGCCACGCCAGAAACTTGAGATGACTGTCTTCGCATCAATAGTCCCTTGAGCATGCCACCAGGAGAGGGATGGGATGGAATGGGAAGACCGCGCTTATCGACCTACAACCGGCCCTCGTTCATCAGCAAATTCAGGACGACAATCACAACAGTGACTTACGCCATTGGATGCCGCAGAACCAACCATCGTGAATGCCGCCAACCCACTCCCACCTCCGACGGTGCTAAAGCCCAACCCAACTGCGCCACCACTCTTTCTCCTCTTGGCCCGGATACATCTATATTTATATTCACTTTCAGCCTTGATCTCCATACCCATCTCCTCCAGAACCTTGCAAATGTGTTTAATAACTTCAGGAGGCGGCCGGGTCGTGATCGTAGTCTGATCAACAGCACCGTGATGGATGCGCAAGACGTCCTTGGCAGGCGCAGATGCAGATGCATTGAACTTCCATCCAGACCTGGAGAACGAGAACGAGGTCTCTCCATGGACAGCGGATCGTCCTTGCTGCTCCAATTCCGTTTTCGAGCTCGGGGTGGGGATCTGCGAGCGAGACGACATATTCGTACCCGTACGCAAGGCCGCCAGCTCAGGGGATACCTCCCCGTCAACTTTGACGTTGCTCCTTCTCCTGAACCATTGCATGACGTTGCGAGCCTTGGTCGTCGACGCAGGCATCTCGTGGGTTGGATGACCGTCTTTCGCCACACTGGGGAATACAGTACCGCGATCGCCGTTGGAAGGAGAAGCAGTAGAGGACGGCGGTAGTTGCTTCTCTGCCTCGCGGCCATCTTTGGCAGGAGTCTCGTTGACGGGGGTTTTGTTTTTCCGCGACTTGATGCTCCGGCTCAAAGGTTCGACCATGACTGTGAGGGTGTTCCTCCTGTTCTTCTTGGCCGAGTCCGTTGAACTGGGCGAGATCGGGCTCAGGAGGACGTTCTTGGAAGTATCATCAGTGCTTGTAACCGTCGGTGGTACCCTCTTCTCTTCCACCACAGGCGCGCCAGCAGCCGAACTTTCGGACGGAAGACGGGACCGAGTCCCATTGACGACAGATTGGTCGCCGTTTGTACCGAATATTTTGCCGAGTCCAAACTTGTCCACCGACAAACCTTTTCGGTGACGACTTGACCCAGAACCCGTCGAACCAGTAGCAGTGGTGATGGACTTTGAATACTTGTCCTCCGTATTTATTGTAGGAGTGGCCGGGGAAATAGCCACTGAAGGAGTCTGGGGCTGGTTGTCGCGCAGGGCGGTGGAAGGAGTGAGGTGTGTTGTATCGACACGGAAAGGGTTGGGGATGGATGGAACAGCGGGGAGTGGTTTTGGTGTCGACGTCTCAACATCAGAGGGCATAGCAGAGGACGCTTTCTCTGCTGGTGCGCGGGGGGTGGAATGAGATCCGGACACAGTACGATTATAGTCCGGACGAGCAGACGAGTCTGCTCTGGGAGCTTTGCCATGACTGGATCCAGTGGCCTGTTCCTGGGATTGAGGATCGCCAGGGTACTCCACTTGGATGGTGTGCCGGAAACCACCGGTGGCTTTCTTTTTTCCTGTTTCTGGAGGAGATTTGGCGGAACCATTAGGAAGAAGAGAAGACTCGACAACTGGGATATCAGGTGTGAGGGCTGGTCCTTCATCCACTACCGAAATGGTGACAGGAATATTGACGGTACTTGATGGCGCGAATGGATCGTCGTCAGTGGTACCAGTAGAAGTAGCAGGAGTGACAGCAAGGGAAACCGCGTTGCGAGAGTGGGGTGCTGCAGGAGGGGGTGACGAGTATATCGACTGGTCGACGGAGGTCTCATAGAGGTATTCTGGTTGACCAGCGGGTAAATTGTCTCTATAGGAATGACTCCTTGAATTGGAAGAAGTTGCGGCATTGAGCATGCCGTCGACGCGGGCACTTTGACTACGCGCGACTCTGCTGGGTTCCGGTTGAGTGGTAGTTGTTTGGCGCATCTGCCTCTGATACGCCAATCTCTTCATCTGGTGTTGCTCCATAGCGGCGTGCTCAAGTTCATCGATGCCGTTGGAGAAGATATGCACGTAAGCCGACAGCCAAGAATGCGCCATGATTGAGCGCAAGTCTGCACGGCGAGTGGGGTCAGGGACGAGCATCATGGATAGGAGGTCTCTGGCTTCCGCAGAAACGTAGTCGGGGAAAGAGAGGGGGGTATTAACAATATACTTGTACAAAAGATTGATGTTGTCACCGTCAGGGTTAGCAGGGTCGTCGTCAAAGGGGAGGTAGCCTGCGAGCATAGCATAGAGGATGACGCCACAGGACCAGATATCGACAGCAGAACCGACGTAGAGGCCTTCAGAGATGACTAGTTCGGGGGCAGCATAGCAGGGAGAGCCGCAGCTTGTCTGCATGAGATCGTCGGTACGATGCTCGAAGCGGTTAGCAAATCCAAAATCCGTGATTATAACATTACGGTTGCGGTCAAGGAGCAAGTTTTCGAGTTTGAGATCACGATGAACGATTTTCTTTTGATGGATGTACCAAACACCAGAGATGAGCTGAGAAAAGAGTTTGGCAGCATCCTTCTCCTTGAGATAGCGGTGGGCCAGGATGTGGTCGAAGAGCTCGCCACCCGAGGCGTACTCGAGAATGATGCCAATGTATTTGTCTGTCTCGATGACATCGTATAAGCGGACGATGTTCGGGTGCTTCAAAGTCTAAACACAAGTCAACATCAAGTCCATCGTTGAAGAAAAAATGCTCACTCGGAGAACCTCGATCTCACGCTCGACCTTGGACATCCGTACTGAACTGTCAATGTTGCCGCGCCGTATCAACTTTACGGCCACTTCTTCACCCCACTGGCTATGCAAACCAAGCTTGACTTTGCCGAACTCGCCTTCTCCCACCGTCTGCAGGAGCAGATAAGGACCAAACTTGGGGATGGTCCTCCTGGGGTGTGCGGCCGCGTAAGCTACGGCCGCGGGGTGGGAGTAGACGTCGCGATATCCGGGTTGATCATCGGTCGCTTGCTGTTGATGCTGAGGGGAGACAACCTGGTGAGAAGCCCTTTGTCTTCTGGATGATGAAGACTGATGATTTGTTACGGGCGATGGTTGGGCTGAGACGGATATGGGACGAGAAGAGCCGTGGTGTCGCGAAGAACCGGAGTAGGAGGCGTCTGGGATTTGAAGATTGCTCATTGAGTGAGCCAGACGGAAGAAGAGAGAGAGTTTTGGTTCAAAGGGCAAACAAGTTTCGACCAGACGTAATTTAGATGGAAAAACAAACGCGTCCGCGTGGGATTGATGAAATGACACAACCAAACAACAGAAAAAAAAACGTGTCTCTCTCGCTACTTCAAACGTCACAGTTATAAGGAGACCTTCAACGCGCACAACACCTCCAGCGTTTGCCAGCAAATGTTTGAGCGTTATTTGAATATTTCAGAGTCCGAACTACCGCGAACCAACTCCCACCGGAAGCGGTGCGGGCCGAGCCGAGCCGATTGGTGCGCGTATGTACGTGCAAGGTTACATTACATTCAGGACTTACTAACTTTTAAACATGAAGCTCCACACTCCCAGCGCCCAGAATTGCTTCTTGCAGCTCTTTCTCTTCCAAAGCCGGCTCCACCCATTCCTTGATGAACTTGTCCACTTGCTCCGGTGCCCTCCCAATGAATGTTTGTGGATCCAGCAATCCGTCCAGGTCCTCCTTGATAGCATCAAAGTAACTATCCCCTCGGACACGTTCAATGAGATCATTCTCTAGTCCCAGGTTCTTCACCTGGTGCGCGGCGCCGTGGGAGAGGACCTTCAATCACGGAAGCGATGAACGTAGCGAGAATTAATCGTTCCGCATCACATCCGTGACAGCAGAACTCAACTCACTCTGATCTTCTCGTGCGCTTCCTGCCTATCACCTCCCTTTTTGACAATCGCCATAATCAGGTTTTCCGTCGCCATGAACGGAAGCTCTTGAGAAATCCGCCGGGCAATGACCTTGGGATAGACCACCAGCCCTTCAGACACATTTCGTAAAGTCGACAAGACGATGTCTGCAGTTAGAAATGCTTCTGGGAGTGTTACTCGACGATTCGCGCTACAGTCGGTCGCTTCAGTCTTATCGTAATTCATTTCCCGGATAAAAAAAGATCACCTGTCATCCAACGTCCGCTCAAACCACTGTACGCTAGACGTCATCAACGCATTTTGATGCAACACCATCAGGTGCCGCGACAAGCTGCATACACGCTCAGACCGCATTGGGTTCCGCTTGTAGGCCATCGCAGAGGAGCCTATCTGAGTCGACTCGAACGGCTCCTCTACTTCCTATAATCGGCTTCCTGTCAGCGGAGAATGCAATCCCGGAAGGAACTGACCTTGAGATTAGCCAATAGTCTCAAGTCAGTGGCAAGTTTGTGAGCCGTAGCACCCAGCGACGCAAGGGGAGCCAAGACATCAACGTCGATCTTTCGTGAATAAGTCTGAGAGGTAACAGGGTACGCGTATTCAAACCCGCTGAGCTTCGTTACGAGTTTATCTAGTTCCTCTACTTTGCCGTGGTCTCCGTCAAACAAAGAGAGGAAGCTCGCTTGAGTCCCTGTCGTCCCTTTGACACCACGGAATCCGAGGTCATCTCGTGCACGCTTGATATTTCTTAGATCCCACAGAAGCTCCTGAAATGCCACCGAAACAAGATGGTGAGTCATTCTTCTCGAAGACCGTGGATCGGATGGCACCTGAATCCACAGAGTCGCGCGTTTGCCGACTGTGGTAAGCTGTGCAGGCTGAAAATGTGTAAAGCCAAGAGTCGGAAGGTCCCTGTATTGAGCCGCGAACGCCGAAAGGCGAGAGATTAGGACGGCAAGAGATTTCAGGAGATAGCCAAGGCCGGTGTGAATGAAAATCAAATCCGCATTACTGATCCCCGATTCAACCGGGTGAGTCACATCCGAATCAGAGTAACCGCACGCACTCTGTCACGTAACAGGAGGTGGCGCCCAGGCTGCAGGAAACACACACGTGCATCGTTATCACCCGTGAAACGTTGAAATAAGATGGAGACTGTACTGGATAATGCCTGCAGCAGCCGGAGCCACTTGGCCAAATGTGTGTACATGCGCCATAACATCGTGACGACGTTTTTTCTCCTCTTTCGCAGCGATAGTAAATTGTTCGGGTGTCAGATGCTAGATCACCGAGCTCAGAAAGTGTACCAGGAGTCCAACAGATTCCATACGAGATTCGCCTTCATCTGCTCGATAGCTTCGTCACTGATTGAGAGTCCGAGTTGCTTTTCTGCGATGGCGAGGTTGAGCCATAGTTCTCTCCACGTTTTGAAGCGGTTCTGCGAAAGGCTGTAAATCATAGAGTCGCCTTCGCTTCCATGTCACTCGCCGCCGAGGAAAACAAGTAGGACATCTCTTTGCTAGCATAGCGGCTGTTCCATGGATTAAACACGATCGCAATGAGAATACAGTAAATTGCTGACCTCGAGAGCGGTGTTTGGTATGTTTCTAGAGCCTCCATATCCATTCTGCAGATAAGGTGGTGAAAAAGTTTGTGATGACGGCTGTATCGGATTAGATTTAATATATGTGGGTCATACCGAATCAGGATGTGGTATTACGTAATAAAACCGGGCCGGTTGTAGAAAAACGATCGCGCGGATTTCGAGGTAATCCCGAGTTTACACGATGTGATGTGCCGGAATAAGTGGCTTGGAAGTCAAATCAGGTCTGCTGCTATTGGTCCCATACTATGCGGAGCGCCTGTGAGGGTCTACATTCTCATATTGATACCGTGACTACAATTCAACTTGGGCGGGAGCCGAATTTTTCATCGAATCCGAGTATTTCGGAACTGAATTCTCCTTCCCTGCAAGCATGCTCGTGGCAGGCAGAGAAATTTCATAGTAATATATTACAGTATAGTGCACCTTGTCTGCTGGCTATCATCCACGGGAGGACCTCAGGCCCTCAGGGGCGCCTTGTTCTGATGGTCCGATGGGTCCGTTTATGAATGCATTCAGAGTCCGCACAACTTCCTCCACGAGCTCGCAACGACTCCGTGCGAGTCCGGCATCGGCTCTCATCTAGTTACGCTACGACTCGTACCGTAGCCTTTATAAATTCATAGGTTCCCTTACGGACACGCGAGGGAGTTCTTCGCTACTCCTTGTCATCCGGTTGCTCAGTCTAATTTATTTGGCTTAAATGCTGAGTCAGCTTGAAATTGTCCAAACTTCTGTAAGTTACTTGATCACAAGTTGCAACTCATTCCCTGGAATCTAGTGAAGAAACAATCCGCGAAAAGGGAATCTCTCACTGCTTTGCATGCACGCCGCCGCACGGTCATCAAAGGTAAGAAGTCTCGTGTTCATCCACCTATAGAACAACCTAGCCACAGCTTTGAAGAACTGGTCTAGGTTAGCAATCTACGCCGACCGGGGCGTCGTTGTACTTAATAAACCACCCTATCTCATTTGCCAAGGGTCCGACGCTCAGAAGAGAGACGTATGTGGATACCCGTTGGCACGCGAACCCGGTGCTTAAATCACATTTGATATACAGGAGCAAACGCTCAGGGAGAGAGATGTGGATAAATTCAACGACCTATTGTCAGGTGAGTCTTTATGCTATGCCATCGACCAACCGGCCGTGATATTTCCTTGTAGATCTGAAGGACCACTTTCATCTGGATAAAGTACCTCACACTGTTCATCGCCTCGACAAGGTCCGTACCCTGTTTACACCACTCAGGCTGCTGCGTCAGAGTAATATTGAAATATAGGCCACCACTGGAGCTCTCGTGCTCGCTAAAAACCTCACCACTGCAAGACAGTTGTCACAACAGTTTCATAATAGAAGCATCGGAAAAACGTATCTGGCACTCGTGAGGGGCGGCGAAAAATCTTTTCAAGCCCGGAGTGGCGAAATCAGGGATGCTATTGAGGCAGACGGTGGGCATGTGTCTATCAGCCAGAGTTGCAATGCCAAGTTTGCGGCCACGGATTGGGAACTCTTGGCTTCTTCCGTTGGTTTATTCATCCGTATACTGCACTTCATATCTGCTAAAACACGTGGTTAGCCAACAGCACCGTTGTCTTTACTCAAACTAACGCTCCACACCGGATTAAAACACCAGCTTCGCGTCCACCTCGCTCATTCGTTACACAGTATGTCGCTCTAGTCCGATATCTTCAGCACCCTGAACACGGTATTGATGCTGTCCAAGCACCTATTCTTGGCGATCCAGTATACTCTCGCAGCTCAATCTCCGACAAGATTGCCCGCACTATCAAAGTTCCGGAAAATAGGATGTTTCTGCACTCTTCCCGTCTATGCTTTTCCGTAAGCTTGGCTAACAATCATCTTTTCCTGCTCACGCTCACTGATTTTGCTTTGTTTCCCTTCAGCGGTTCAAGAAAACCGGACCCAACAAACATTTTCGACTGGAAGTGGCGGCAGCTCTTCCAAGCGACTTTGTGACACTCTGCAAAGATGCAGGTATCCCGTTGAGTAGATGGGACATAACCGGTGGACTGTTCGTTGACGGTGAACCTGCCGGCCATGAAATCCCAGACCTCGACGGCAAGTGGCTAAAGCCAAACCACCGCATGTAATCCGCTGACCCACTGGGAATCGCCGCCACTCCCACAAAGTTAGACGCTCCATCATTGTTCATCTATTTCAGGGACTGGGACAAGGTACCCGCAACGTGTCCTTGTTTCCACAGACTCGTTCATTTACCGTTGCATGCTATAATGATTACTGCTGCTACCGAACCTTGTTAGTCAAGGTTCCAGCCCCGCCACTCAACGGGGCTCCTCGTGTTTACATCGTTGGATCACGGCGACTAAGTACTAAACTACGTGCGGACGAGGGCCTGATCACCATCAGGTTTGGATTAGACCGCGCGCCCTTCGACGGTCCTCGTAGTGTCAGATGTACATCAGAGGGTGGGGTAAAGAAAGCAAAGGAATCAATAAGTATGCTGGTCAGCGTCTGTTCATAACGGCTACGTCGACCAGCGACATAGTCTTGTCGTGGTCAACGGGTGCACCAATCTCTATATCCACGACACTTCATTGGAAGGTTGCAGCGCGGATCGGTGGATGGTGGCCTGGCGGAGCTTGGGCTTGTCCTGAGAGCTGGATCTGTCCTTCCTGTTGTGCTTTGAGAAGATTACCGACCCCTACGGCGATTGCTCCCACAGCCTGGGCTACGCCGGAAGCCAAAACCGTACCCCCGCTGAGAGCGGGAATCGCAGGTAACGTTCCTGCTGTGATGAGCACGGCACTAATTGTCGATATTGCTCTAGGGTGCTCCGCAGTGAGGAAGTTAAGTGCCTGGCACGCGTTCAGCAGCCAGGTAGGGACGTTGGAAACAGTGGTGACAGCTAAAGGAAGCCGAGTCTATCAGACGACGATCCGGTCAAGCAGGGTCGCATTGACGAACCTTGGCTATCTGGCGCAGGCTGCGCCATAACGGGAAGTGGGGGTAGGGGCGCCGGCGTGACCGCCGTTGACGTCGTAACCGCGGGTCCCATGGTGTTGGCACGTTGCGGAGGATGACGAGATCTGAAGGCCGTCGCTGCTGCGTGGATCGCGGTTTCGGAGAGTGCCTTGACAGGGTTCGGCCGAGGATCCTTGGGCGGAGGGCTGGGAATCACCTCCGCCCTTGTCACCTCGACGATTTCGTCGTTCGCATTCTTGTCTTTCTTCCAGCGCGTTAGCCAACTCCCCGAAGACCTCCGCTCGACCGTAACGGACGTGGTGGCAGTGTGATCAATCTCCCCTAAACATAGGGGTTAGTGGGATCCATCGCTCGGAAGAATGAACCCGAAATGCTACATACATCCCATGTTCTTCATTGCGATTCTGAATTTCTTCCAGCTCCAACGGTACTTGCCCCCGTGAATCTGAGCCAGGACGTTCTTCAATTCCATAAGGCGAACTTTCGCCTTGGGGCCCATGTAATGTTGAGCGACCTTGTGCCAGTACTCCTCTGGCACCTTGCGTTCGACGCAGCCCGCCTTAATTTTGTCAAGCCAGTCGTCGACGGGCATGTCCTTCTTTGACTCGCCGTAGAACATGGGCGGTTTATCCCAAGCTTCGAAGATGGGCTTAAGATCGAATTCTTTGATCTTGAACGCTTCCAGCATTGCGGGTAAACGAAAAGTGGAGAGGATGAGTAAGAGTTTGAACGGTAGAGCAAACGGATAGTTGGTCGACGCCCTGAAAGCGGCAGGGCTTATAAATGAGCCGCGTGCCAACCTTGCGGCCTCAAGGGCTTCTTCCGGGGTAACAGTACGAGCTGAGTTGGTGCTGGACCCCTGAAAGCCCTGCGCGATCCACATCCGAAATGGGGTACTGATGTGGTTTATTACGCTAGGACGAACGTTCCCGTGTTGTGAGGTGATGATGCTACACTTACCGAACAGCAGTACCACAGCCAAGCGTTGGTGCGGCTCGCAAGCGAACAGTTCCGTCGTAGTTGTCTTACTTGTAACACTGAACGAATGACCTACAGAGGAACGTTAAACTCCAGACGGGCTAAGGCAAAATATTTCGCACGGCCCGGGGTTTTCAACCTATTTTCCAATGCGGGGCATATCCCCAATCACTGGACAATTTGAGGACAGATTAATGCGCGGAAGGAGGGCCGACTGGGGGTCTCTTGCATGCACGAAACATCGGATGATCGGGAACTCTCAATTCACGTTCTAGAATCTGGAAGATGTGAAGGTGAAGGTGGGTGGCAAGGATAACATGAGGCCGGGAGCACTGCATCACATACCGAATAACCGAATTTGGGCTGTAGCACCGTCCGGTAGTATGGCAGATGAGGCGTCGACACGTTCATCTCGGGCGGGCCCTTGCACGCTCTTTCCTCGACACCAGAGGCTGAGCGCTTCGTATCCACCGTGTTCCAGGAAAACTAGAAACGTCCGTCGACCACCAGAAGTTCGAATCGTTGACCGCAGTGGCTTACAAGGAATGACATAGCAACACCCCTTCATTTTAATGAAATGCAAGTGGCAAATTAGGGTTCGGATAACCACCACCGATTTGATCCAGGGGAACTTGAAAGTGTTCAACCATATTTGTCAGCTTTAATAATCTATTAATAAGCGAATCGTAAAAAAGCGCACCGGTCCATCAAGCTAGCCTGCCGAACGCGCACCCATTACACACCTTATGCTTCGTCCGGATGCGGTCTACCATCGATTGTGGCATGGATGAAAGACTAGACTGAACAAACTTCTGTTTCCATCTGTGTTATAATGTTCACCCATATTAGGTGCATTAGTTTGCGTTCCAGAGGTGCGTATCCTTGGAGGAATTCTCGAAAACATGGTCAATAACGAATCGGCATCTTGAAGCCCGGCAAAAGCACCGCTCTGATCCACTCGCCCTCAACAGAGATGTGACGCGTCAGTCGCAATCGCAATAGTCGCTTAAAACGTTTTTTCAGCTAAGTAACAGGGCATGGGGTCGACGTACGTCCATGGGACGGTCTATGTTTCCGTCGACGGCGAATCTGAGTTAGTGCGTTGACCAATGACACCTTGTCGCACCAGGAGGATGACGAATGTCCTGACTTTGAATTGCGAACGAGGTTGGGGCGTTGTCGAGGCTTCCAGCCACAAAACACAAAGCGGGAGAGACAAGAAAGCCATGCATGGAGCCTCGTCGTGAAGTCCCCGTATTTAAAGGGCGTGGAACTAGGGTGAAGTTGTCCGCGAGGTCTTGTTCCATAAACACGACATGTAAAACACTCGAGGTCATCGAGGAGAAGCTGCATGGAGCTGCGGAGCATGGTGAACATTGAGGAAAGAAGTCATATACTTGACCATGAGCCGCGTAGTCGAGTCGCTAGGTGTTCGAACTGGCTTGACCTAGTTCGTCTTGGACTTACAGTTGTTAGCAGATCGATGAATACTAGCAAATTCGTTCGTATACCTCGTCAACTTGGCAATATGATCGTGAGTTTGTTCGGGTCTCGAGAAATATTAGATCTTTATGTTTAGTGAATTCGCAAGCTGCGAGCGCTTCACACTCACTGGGTGACACGATTACCTCGAACGCCCCAAACCGCCGTCCCCTCCCACTTTCAAGATTTAGAAAACGCCAATACCTGGCCAACTGGGCCACACTTGAGCTTGAGGCCACAGCGCCCCAGACTGAGCTTTAGAAGCCTCATTAACTTCACTCCCAGTCCTTCCTTCCGTGGTGAGGTCTTTGGAGGTGCGTGCATACTTCCATCGTGACCTGCGTCACTGAACCTGTGCAGTACAACTCGGAAAGTCACCACAAGGGCATGCAGTGGCGGACTAGTGACGACTCACAAACCCCGCGGTGAGGAAATGACGGTTCTGCTCCGAGCGTATTGGCGAAGCCCATCGGAAAATAGGAGTAACGGAACTGAACTTGAACCCGTCAAGTTGTCACGGCTTCAGTCACATCAAAAGAATCACAGCCCGGGCTCAGTCGAGGAAGACTGAATCTAATTTCCAGACAATGAACTTGTCAAATTGTTGATCGAATCAAACGTTTATTTGTGGGAAAGTTTTCAACCAATCCGTTTGCGCCGCACTCTCGTTTCCCCGCTCACATGACACCGCCGTCATTCAATATTCAATCATATCATTACTTTGACCTATGCATCATTTGATCTTGTTCTATCCCTGATGGGTCGTTGTGCCAGAAATCGTTACTGTTGGTTTCTCGTTATAAATGTATGTGCTATGTATAGGCAGATGTTTCACCACCAGTCCTTGCAAGTCCCACAGGATGCGATTCATCACGATAACCATATTTGCAGTCACCAACAGACTGGTTGCTCTGGCCATTGCAAAACCTGTACCAAACTGGAAGGCGGGTGGCCCGGGCATGACCGTACCGCCCGCCAGACACACTTCCTCTACGAACTCGAACAAAAGCATTGATATTGACGCAATCAGCTCTCATGGTATATCAGTCAGGGAGTACGTGGAATGAACCGTTACATCCGATGGTTTGCTCAGGCCTTTTGTTAGGAAGATCCTTGATGGCCTAGACAGTTACGAGGTAAACACGGGGACGATGCACCCTTTCGCTGTGAAACGGAGCGAGTCCGGACTTGGAACGCGTGACGCTAGCGTCTCGCTGATAACTTATCAAAATCTCTTTTGGAGTGGCGAGATTTCGATTGGCACTCCTCCCAGGACCTTGAAGGGTAAGTTTTCTTTGTATCATTCTGATATATGTTTACGATGATGCACGTCAGTCCAAATTGACACTGGTTCAGCGCAAGTGCTTTCTTTTAGTTCATACTTTTTGTTGAAGTCAACGCAGCGATATGTGGGTGCTGGAGACTGGCTGTGATGGGATTTTCGGAGATCGCGACCTCTGGGATCCTGTTGCATCCAAATCTGCTGAGTACCTGGATGCAGTCATTTCAGCTCGAATATGGAGATGGATCCATAGTCAAAGGTGATCTATTTACTGATAATGTAACCATCGCTGGATTCATTGTATGTTTTGCATCGGTCATGAGCATGACCATTGAATTCTGACGCCAAGCTAGGCAGACGCTCAGACCTTTGGTTCTGCAACATCGTACACTTCTCAGTTACAGGACAATGGATATATAGACGGTTTATTGGGATTGGCCTTCCCTTCCGTCTCGAAATTTCCTGCTTATCCGTTGTTTGAGTCCCTGGTCGGACAAAATGGGCGAATCAATCCGACATTCTCGTTAAAACTCTCTTCTTTTGGGGCCGAGATGTACGTCGGTGGAGCAAATAATATGATGTACAGTGGTGACATCACTTATACACCTGTAACAGTCCCTGTGAGTCAAAATGGTAGATGGGAGTGGATGTTGTTAACATTGGCATTCATATAGGGATTCTGGCAGGTGTCCATGGATAATGTTCGCGCTAATGGTAATACCGTGCGACTCTTTCCCAACACTGAGCCTTACCTTTAGTGGCAAGGCGTTTGAAATTCCTCCCGAAGTTCTCAGACTTAAACCACTGAAGGAAGGTTCTCCTAATTGTTTCAGCGCCCTTGTCGCCGAGCGCTCGCCTGTCGGTGAGATTTCTTATCATTTCCTGAAACCCCTTTTGCGGCGCTAGATGGACTCGTTCTGACTATATGGCCTAGCATTTTGGGCCATTGGGCTCCCTTTCCTGCAGGGCGTATACAGCGTGTTCGATTACATAAATTTGCGGGTCGGATTTGCGGACCTCGCTTGAATCATCGCGAATGTCCCCGTTTATGAATCTGATCATTCTAATTCTCATGGTAAAAACGTTGGAGGGGTTTGACCGCCGCCCTTTCGAACTACAATCTGTAAATGGTCGACGGGAGTAGCGCGACTCTCTGAGAGGTTGGTGGTACGGACCAGCGGGGCCGTCGAGCTCCTGGAAGTTGCCCAGGCGGGAGTCCATGGTCAGCAACAACGCCGCATCGTCGTCGTGAGCGCCCCTAGGACCTGGCAGCGGACCCATCTTCTTGACCGCACTACTACTCGAATGCATTGCAGAGGTTTTCATATCGGCGTGCTTATTTTTCGAGGCCACACAAAGACTCAGATGGTGCCACTTGTCCATGATTTTATGTAAGTAACTACACAATCGGGTATTCTAGCCATAATTGCCGCATAATTGCCGCATCATGATCTGGCAATAACTTACACACACATTCTAAAAGAAAAACGACACATATACGACCTCACTGTCTCTAATCAACGAAAACTATAATGTCTCGGTCAGCGATCAGGCACCCCTTTTTACAAACGGAGTAGGTGTGCAAGTCGAGGTCGAGGTAGGAATATACGGTCCAGCCGTCGGCATGGGAGGAGGTAGGGCCCAAGTTTCACTCGGGTTGTCGTATGGGCAAAGGCTCCGCGTGGCATCTATCAGGCCGGTTGAGTACTCACGGCTAACACGGATACGGTGGCGAAAACAAGGATGGACTCACTGAACAACGGCTGATTGGCGGAAATACTGGCGTAGTCCTCGACAAAGACGATTGCCATCCCCCTGCCAGTGAGTGTCATCAAGGGTGTCTTTGCTCAGCAAAATGAAAACTTACGTGTAGAGGTGGAATTCGATGTGGCTGGAATATCATATCATGCTATGGACCTCGACGATCTCGAACAAGAAACATCACTCACCAATGAAGTATCCACGGTCCAGGATTATCGGTGATGAATCGGATTGTCACGTTGTCTGAGCTGTCGCTATCCCCAGTGCTGAGAGTGTCCCTCATGACAGGCAAGTCATAATTCCGGAATTCGCCGTCAGCGCTCTTGATGACTGCGAAGTGGTGCTGTTGCAAGTTTCAGACAGGAACGGATATCACGGTTACACGATACGCTTACTCCATGCAAGTGGAACGGATGCTACAGTCGGAAAGAATTCAGATAATGGTTCCCATACACCGCATTTGGCGTACTCACCGGACGACCTGGCGTGTCATCAACGTGAAAGGTGACCTCGACCACCTTGTCCCTGGGCAGGTAATAGAGGGATCCAGTGGGATCGATGTCCCCCCTCAGAGCCCCGCTCATTATCTGCAGAAGAACAGGAACACTGGGTGACATGTATTGCGTGCCGTTGATCATGAAGTTGTAGTTGTCATTGTTTTTGGATAACATTAATTCGACCTTGACGTCGGGTTCGGGTGCAAGAAGGCGAGCTGGAGGTGCCCACAGAGCACGTAGAAGTGTCTCGTTCAAAGGGTTGGTGCTCGTCACGTTAATGGACACGGGGTCCACGTCTGGCGCGCCAGTGTACCTCAATATAGCGGTCGAACTCGCATTCATGGGTGTGTCTGGATT
>JBBPOS010000489.1:0-21753 GCA_038091575.1 Leccinum subgranulosum
AGTTGTGAGCAGTTAAAAAGGCTGGCTCAGCCCCGACGCACGCACCTTTATCGGACAACTTTTTGGGCCTCGTCCGTCCCTCGAGCTTGCGCCTCGCGCGCCCGACTGTGTTCTTGTACCAGTTGTATATTTGCTGCCTCGGACTCTGAGGTAAGCTTGAGAAAGAGGGTGTAGATGGCAGACACACCTCGCGGAATCTAGGCTCGGCCTCGTCGACGCCCTGAAGATCCGGTGGAAGACCGAATCGAACGAGAAATTCGCTCGCGCGATCGAGAGCAAATTTTTTAGCGTCGCCTCTTACATGTCCTCTTGTGCGAGTCTCGAATCCGCTGATGTGACTCCGCAAGAAGACGAGCTGGTCTTCCGTGTAAGCCTTGGGCAACCTGGGTTTGCTTACCCTGGGATCTCCCTCCATCGTCTGGGTCGTCGGGGTCGCTTCCAAGGCTGCCTTACCTCAGCCACACAGATCCCCTTCCTCATACGGGAACTCCCGAAAGATCGGATTCCGAATCCACTGTACATTACGTAACACAAATCGTGTAGTGTAACTAAGCTAATGATGACGTATGCTTAAATTTAAATAACAAGACGAATGGATTCCTGCTCATTCCTCCGCCAAAGGTTTGCGACAGATCACCAGATACATCGGCGTGAAAAGCTATCAAGCATGTCAGTCGTGGCTTTGCAAACACAAATCATTCCTACCTTGGCCTGTCCACCCTTGACCAGTGCGTCACCCGCAACCTTGAGCGTTTCACAAACCTCCCACGTTCCCTTGGGTACCAAGCCAAGCATCTCAAGGAAACGCAGTCCGGTATGCGTCACAATCTTTCCACTCCAGCTTGTGCGCCACACCATCACGAGATCCCATGGTGTCTGGGCTTTGCGCAGATCGCCCTCAAGAGGATAGTACCATGGAACCTCATCAGGTCGCTCAGCAAGATCTTCTTCGTGCTCAACTTGCAACCCAACATTTGCGAATGCCTTGCGGGCATCGCTTAGCGGACGCATCTCGGGGATGCCGTTGCCAATTTCCAACTGATGTGCGAGCTCTTTATGTGAGGGGATTGATGGGTCCCATGCATCGGTCATACACCACTCGTAGACACCAAACTACGCGCACAATGAGTTTGTGCCACGAGAAAAAAAACGCGCAAGTGCACTCACGACTCCTCCAGGCTTGAGGACCTTCTGGATCTCGCCATAAATGCCCTCCCACGAAGGAGCATGACACGTAGCCTCGATGGCATATACTGAATCCAACTCAGCACACATCCAAACGTGAAATAACTTGGACACATACTAGCATCAAACGAATTCTCCCCAAATTGCTCAGCCAGTTTCATAAAGTCTCCCTTGACGAACGTGACCTGCTTCTCAAGACCAGCCCGTTTCGTGTACCTTCTTGCGCGCTGGACCTGGAATTCGTTGTTGTTGACGCCAACAATGTTCACGTCGGCAAAGGTGGCAATCTCTCGCGCGGGGCCACCGACACCACACCCGACGTCGAGGACGCGCATGCCCGGCCGCAACTGCATCTGCGCAGCGAGATAGTGCTCATGACGAGCGAGCGACTGATGGAAACCCTCCCCCTTGTAGAAGCGGGAGAAATGGAAAGATGAGCCCCAAGCGTACTCATACACCTGGGTCGCGCCGTCGTAGTAACCTATGCAAAACACAAAATTAGGATGGATGAAAACGAGAGTTAAAGGGAACTGACCGTTGACGACGTCGGTGTAGCTACCCAGACGATTTTCGTTCTGGGCATCGTTCTCCTGGCTAGGGTCTTTATCCCAGAACTTGGTGTAATTGTCGATGCGGTGTGCGACGCGTCCATCGGAATGCTGGGTAGCCATCATGTCCTGGTGTGCGACGTGAGCAAGGTATTACACACGAGTCAACGACAATAGAAATCTTACGAGTAGGTGAATGAGAGAGGAAGAGAGAGTTCTTGAATAAAATGCAGTCGACCCACTTTTTTAAAGGGAGAAACAGAAATCAGGTCATATTTCTTTAAGTAAAGGTCACGTGACTTAAAACTACTACACCTCGGCGGCGTATCTTACTTACCTTGATTTACTTACATCCCACGATTGTCCTAATCACCACACATTCTCGCAAAGTCGTGTGAACTTTTCCATCCATCAGTGCAATTTTCAGGCGCTCTTGCCGAACCTTGGATACGAGTCGTCCATTTACGAGATGCCAGCAGCATCCAGTGGCGGACCAAAGCATGTGCTGGCATGTAGGCCGACCACAAGCCACGATCCACAGTAGTGGAAACCAAGACTGTAATTCAACGACTGTACAGGTGCACAACCAGCCTGAGGGAGTGCACCCCGAACCTCGCAGGGAAATGATCCGTCGGCAATTTGCAGGCACGCACGGAGCCCTTGAACTTTGATTGCGGTGACAGCTGTCAGGCCGAATCGACGGATTTGAATCCGGTTCAATTTCCCCGCTCATCTTGACCACTGGTCGCTTTTCTATTGGATCGTTTGTTCCCCGCGCACGACGCACAGCATTTTTATCGTAAAGTGTTCCGTGGTTGTTCTTCTTTTGTCTGACTAGGGGTGAGCCCTATCTGTTGCAAAGTCTCGAATCAACATTGCGGCATCGCCTAGGTGGTATCTAGGAAGACCAAAAACAATGTCGTGCAATATGATGAGTCTACACTGATATGATAGAAGGTGAGAGATCTCAGCAACCTGCCGCACGGCCCATCACGAAATGATACACACCATGCCTACACATTCTTTTTGGACACAAAGGGAATTAGGCGGCGTGAATCTCGAACCCGACGATCTCAATGGCAATGTTGAATGGATAATATATGTGATTCGGAAGGAGCGAAACTGTGCAACTCGCAACATAGACTCGTATCAATACCTCTGATAGCAAGCTGAATTGCCTTGTGGAAACGGTGCATAATGTGCCTTGCGAGTTGGAACCTGTTGACAAAATGCGGGAACTCATCTCGGGTAGAAGTACCGCGGTCACATCGTAAGATCAGGCAGGAGCAAGAGATAGTTGAAGTGCGAGTCATACCGCATAGCGTCGGAGAGGCCTCTGTGGGAGTGCGAAGACCACTGTCACGATGAGCCACATCTAGTACTTAGTACTACCTGGCGTAATGTGCTTCAGTATGCAGCTTGAATCACGGCACGTACGTACTGGTCCAGGAGGACGTGGTCATGATCATCAAGGTGAACCAAGGGCTTGAGATATCGTTATGCTGCATCGTTCTTCCGTTGGGCAACATCTACAAGTGCTAGAAATGTGCTTGACACTAAGGCTCAGCTAACGGGGACTCGTCTCTTCTTCAGGAAAGAATCAAGGTGCATGCCAGTGGGACGGCAGGGGTGTTGCCACTGGCGGCTGGCGATTCCACGGGCCGCTTGTGCCAGCGGGAGGGTTTGAGAAGATCCGCTGACTTTGATTCGAGTCATTTGATGTCTCCGAGTAACGAATGGCTCACTCGCTTTGGTATACCGCATAGCTGCGAAGGAATAACAGGCGTGTCAGAGATCGCAGTATGTATGCGCTGGAACTGGCGGGGGCATGCGATCAAGCGCTCCCCTCGAGCCTGCAGAACGGGCTATCAAGATTGATCGCAAGGAGTTTTGCCAGTGGACGCCGCACTCGCGTTTATGTAAAACTCTGATCAAGTTGCACCGTGACCCACTCCGAGATCCGAGTTCCCCACACTCAGTCATATGTATGCATGCGGTCACACTACATAGTACTTGGTCGGTGCGGTTGGCAACCGATCAGCCGGTTGCTCTGCCTGCGCAAAATGGGAAAAAAATGCCGGTGTCTCTGGCTTATTCGCTCCCCACATATACCAAGGCACCGGAACTTCACTCAGTTCCCACCCCACAGTCGTTGTCCACCACTCTGTGCTGCATTCGCAGGCTAACAAACTTGCTCACATGGATACCAAACGCTCTGATCCCGGAAACCATGTGCTTCCAGACGTTTCCGGTCATCACGAAAGCCAAGAAGATGACCCGCTAATTCCCTCGGACCCAATCACTGCGGAGGCAAGACTATTGCGCAAACTCGATCGAAGGATTTTACCTATCGCTTGTGTCCTTTACCTCTTTGCATGCAAGTCGCTTCGCGTGCCACACTCCACCAAACTAACTATTGCACCTATCTAGACCTTGACCGATCAAACTTGGGGAATGCACGCCTTCAAGGCTTACCAGAGGATGTGCTCGGAGGGGACCCGACCGGTGTCCTCTTTGATTGGTTGGTTTCAATCTTCTTTATACCATATGTTAGTGCCAGCGCAATAGTCATGGTTTTCTGCTTGTTTGCTTACATACTACCACTGGTCAGATTCTATGTCAGGTGCCGTGGACCGTGCTCTCCAAGTATTATAATCCTCGAGTATGGATCGGATGCTCAGCCATTCTATGGGGTTTATGCTCCACATCGATGGTAAGCAGTTATATGGACTCTTGCATATTCGACTTGATGATCGTGTGACGTGCATAGTCGGTTGCCAACAACTTCAACGCTCTTCTTATTGCACGAATGGGTCTTGGTGTCTTTGAGGCAGCGTTCGGACCTTCAGTTGTATTATACCTCTGTATGTCTTTCCATTGACAGATTTTTTCCCGCTGAGACCCTCCCCCACAGCATTCTACTATACCAAAGCCGAGTATGGTACGCGAATCGCTTTGTGGTTTGGTTTTGCCGCCGTTGCTGGTGCTTTCGGTGGCCTACTCGCGTACGGGATTCAGAATGTCAAGACATCCCTAGCAAATTGGAGACTTTTGTTTATCATAGAAGTAAGTCCGTTCTTCATTCTATCTGATTCACTGGCCAACGTCCAACAGGGCGTGCCCACGGTACTTGTTGGTGTATTATGCTTGTTTATCCTACCAGGGCGACCAGAGTCGACCACTTTTCTGACACACGCTGAGCGCAAATTGGCAATAGAACGCATGAACAGAGGCACATGCGGAGACACCGGAGCAGGTGTGAACCGAAGTACGACTATGACCATCGCTCGAGTACCTTCCATCTACTGACCTGGATTTCAGGACACGTTATCGCTGCCTTCTTGGATTGGAGAGCGAGTTCCACTCTCTCCTGTACAATATACCACAGCTGATCTTGGTCTTAGATATACAGTGCTGCCATCATGTACTTTGGGTTGAACTGCGCACTCGGTTCCTTGTCAGCCTTTTTGCCTACGATCATTGAAACGATGGGCCATTGTATGTCCATATTAGTATATTCTCTTAGGAGAGACTGACCAGTTGGTATCTCTAGCGCCTGCGTTATCGCAGCTGATGACTGTCCCTCCTTACGCGATAGCCGGTTTGGTGTTGGTAATAGCCTCATATACTTCTGATCGAATCCAAAGTCGTGGACTCTTAGTCGTTTCTGGATGCACATTGGGAGGGGTTGGCTACATGTCAGTTTCCTCACAACTATCCCCGTACCGCTGCTTACCAGGCTCATTAGGATTCTGCTTGGTGTTCCACATGTGCACACCAATGTGCGCTACCTCGCCACATTTTGTGTCGCTGCAGGCATTTATGCCAGTCTCGGTCTCATTCTTGCGTGGTGTGAGTATTTATTTCATGCACACGCCAGGTACGAGAACATTGCTGATTCATCATCATCATCATCATTCCTATTCTTGTACGGTAGTCACGCATAACCTGGGTTCGGAAACGAAGCGTGCGGCGGGCATGCCTCTCTTTGGCGCAATCGGACAAGTCGGAAGTATTTTGGGGTCACACTTATACCCTCTGACCGAGGGCCCAGCATATTCGTACGTAGACGCTCTGGCCTCCGCTGCGGCCGTACTGATTTATAATTCGGCCGATAGGCGCGGTTTCGGAGGTAAGCTAGCCGTATGGTAAGTACATTGTCTGGGGGCGTGACGCTCCTTCCGTCCCACAGTGTCTGGCGTACTCATGTTTTTTGCCGCGCTCTCGGCTTTGGTGCTCACCGTACGTCCCGTCAATCTTTAACACGCTCATTCGTCCGTCGTGACACCAAACGCCTCTCCGCTGCTCCTTAGATGTCCTACCGATGGGAGAATGCGTACCGAAATGCCAAGTTTGGTGAACCCGATCTCGATGCGCCCGTGGACACGTCCGAATTGGCCGACAAGGTATGTCTAGTATGTTCCACTGACCACACGACGGAGTTGTGGGAGGATCCTGCTACTTTCCTCCCTTGTCAAGATCGCGAACTGAGCTCATGTTATTTCACGTCCCCATAGGCACCCGGATTCCGATATTTACCGTGAACGTGAGCAAGAACTGCGCCCCATGATACTCATAGGGAATAGTTGGTGTGATCCTCATTTTCGTTTACCCCCTTCGTTTCGACACGCTCGCATATGACCTTACGACGGATATACCTTATGAAATGTATCTAACACGTTAAACACTACGGACCTTGTTGACTGAATTATGAGAAGCCTGAACCTTAGACCACAGCGGTAGTCATCATCATGAAGTGTGTGTAAATTCGACGACATGATCACACATTCATATCATTGTCAACCCGTGCGTTTCTTTCACAAGAAAAAGGAAACGAAACAAGCAACGAGTTTACTTTAAATCATGAAGAAGTCGTAAGGTGCAGCGGAGCAAAGAAAAAGGAACGATCAACGATATAACGAGTTACGGAAAAGTAGAAGAGTTAGGCGCCCCAAAGTAGAGTCAGAAGACGTAGGTCAGCAGCGTTATCCAAGCAGACAGTCTTAGGAGTGTGATAATGAGATAGAGGCCGCAGATTGGGATAGGATGGGGGGTACTCAGCAGAGTGAAATAGGTACTTTCCACAAAGAAGAAAAAGGAGGGAATAGACGGGTAGCTATCCAAGGAAACAGACGGAAACAGAAACTCGAGATCAACGTGCTATTAGATGTTTCGCCGTATCGGCCGCATACCACGAGGTATGACCAGAACACCTTCCGTGGCATCCGATGATGTTCCGGCGAAAAAAAAAAGAATAAAACACGTTAACGACATTCGCTTGTGTTCACTTGCCACTTTGGGATGCCTGCAGGATCAATGCTTTCTCCTTGAGCACAGAAGGGTAGCTGTTCATGAGGTGTGCGAGCGCCCGCAGGTCGTCCTGATCCAACAATGCAATTGTCAGTTTGGGCTGTAGGAGAACGATGGTCAGCAATCCCTTCAACTAAAGCTCCTAAAGGGACAAGATGACTTACTGCGCCTTTGATGCCGTATGACTTGATGGCTCGGAACCTGAATGTGATTATGGCGGATCCCGTCAATGTCATGGAGGGCATGGCGGCAAAAAAGACACCTACAATTTATCACCCAGTTGCTGCTTTCGGACCTGCATAGGTTTACCAAGCAGTCCGTCAACGAATTCGTCTGTCGCTTTGACGACCAATGGATCAGCCTTGGGTAGCGGAAGTCCTGTCGCAGAGGACGAATTCGCGAGCTTGACTATCTCTGCAGCAGGCAGGCGTGCTAAAGAAGCAATCGTATAGGACGTCGAGCTCGGTGTTACAGGAACCGGTGATGACGCTACAGACGGTCCGCGTGATGACAATGCAGGCGTTTGCGGCGAGTCGTCGAGGGGGGCAGCAGAAACCTTCTTTGCCTGAGGCGTGACAGGCACTGTGGCGAGGGGGGCTTCGGTCTTTTGCTCTTCTTCCCCCTCAGAACTGTCCAAGACCATCTTCGCGTCCGCGATCTTGGCCCTAAGTACCTCAACGTTGAAAAGACACATGGCTCTTTCGCGCTTTGGCAAACTCATAAGCAATTCTACAAGTTCGCTTTGTCTAGAAGACTCGAGCTTGGCGACAGCAACGGCCATACGATCTCTCTCTGAAGTGGGCGGGACGGAACCGGAAGGCGAGGAAGTTCGTGGTGGTGTAGACAAGGAAGCAGAGATCGAAATAGGAGTCGAAGGATGTTCCGGAGCCGAAGCCGTTGCAGCCAACTGGCCCGGGTCCAGCAGACGGGAGTCTTCAGAGTTGGCGGGGGATGGAGACTTCGCCGGAGATGGCGTTTTCGGCTTCAAGGCTGTGCGCGCAGTCGCAACCTGATCTGCAAGCTTGGAAGAGTCCTGAATGCCTGCCACAACTTCGCTCAGAGACAGATTGACAAGAGACTCGACCACCGCATCAAGTTCATTCGTTGGGACACTCTCACTTGCTTTGATACGTCTGCTCAATTCTCCCGTAAGTACCTCCTTTCTGACAACGGGTGAGAGCGCAGCGAGATCATCGTAGCGCATGGGCAGATTGAGAGTGCCAGAGAGAGCAGCCTGTAGCCTGTAAGCCTAAGTCGAAGCAAACGGAACGCTTACTTACATTATAGTAGCTACCGGAACCTCTCCTACCCCTATCGAGACGATCGACTCCAATGACAGGGGAACCAAGGACCGAGGAAGGGTGCCGGGGACTAGAGAAACCGACATAACTCTCGCCACCCTCACTGGCAGTTGGACTTGTCGCGCCGCTAGCGCTCCGAGGATGCCCATTGTGACCGAATCGCTGAGCCAGCTTCTCTTGACGAAGTTGTCTGGGTTCGTGTAATCTGACGACAAGTTGTTTGGAACCAATAAGCGCTCCATTCATCCCGTGCATTGCAGCGGCCGCTGCAAGTAACGATCAGCAATCGGATGCCGCAACATATTTTGAGGCTAACCTTGATCGGGTGTTTGGTAGGAGACAAAGCCGAACCCGCGACTCTCGCCAGTTTCGTTGCGCATTACTCGTGCACTAATTTTTATTAGGTAAACAAAAGGCTGGACAATATATGCGCTTTACCTGACAATTTGTCCGAACTAGAGGTACCAATGGGTAAGAAATAAAATCCCATGAGAGAGGTTATTTACCTGACGAAAATGTGTGAAAAGTCCATTCGAATCAATATCAGGGTCCAGATTCTATTAAAAACAAGAAGTGTGAATTCGCAGACCACGAGTGAGCGAGAGCTCGATTACCTTGCAGAATAAATTGCATGGGTCTATAAGACCGCTATGACTGGTTGATCCAGGACCATTCAGAGGTGCGAGTTGAACTTGCTGTCCTGGGCCATGGACAAAAATGGGGGCCCTGGGCGGTGTGGCAAATGGATGAGCACGAGGAGGGGAATACTGTGGATATGGCGTTAGCTAGCAGAAATCAAAACTAAGGCATGTTACCTGTGTGGGGTATGGGTAAACGGAGCCAGATGGCACGAAAGTGGGTGCGTGAGCGCTAAACTCGGTGGGACCTCCGCTAGTCCTTCTGCCCTGGTAAACTGTGACAGAGATATTCTGACCCTCTACTTCGTAGCAATGCATTGCCTCCTCTGCAACACGAGCGTCGTCTTCGCGCCAGAACTCTACGACCCCCGTATCACTTCCAAATCCGGTCTGCGTTCGCACTGATGCGAGAGCGCCGTAAGGACGGAAAAGGTCATATAATTGACTATCGGAGAAGCCAACTGGGAGATGTTTCACAAGACGAGGTAGGGCGGAAGGAGGGGGAAGCGGGGTGGGCGGTGAAGTCGGGGGATACGGTGAGATGACGAGAAGTACAGGCGGCTGAAGGCCCTGAATGGGACGCGACTGCAGAGTGGCCAGGGCCTTTTCGGCTAAGGAGAGAATGTGGATGACTAGAGAGAAATCGCACGCGATGAACGATCACACCTTTCTCAAAGAATCTGAACTCAATCGTTCCAGAGAGCGGGCGGTTTGTTCCGTCGCGTGGAATATTAGGTCTGAAGGGTGCACAAGACTGAAATGCAACGGCGAGATTCTCGTCTGTAACATAAGGAGGTAAGTTTGAGATGTACAGTAAGGGTTCGTGAATGTATGGATGGGGCTGTGGGCCGTCGGTTTCTTGGAGGGGAGGAGAGGCATATCCGGAAGTCATCGTTGATTGTCGTCTATCAAGGAGAAGAAATGAGCTACGAAGAGGACAAACAAGACCGCATATACGCACACTCTAGCAAACCAACAGCCCGTGCTGGACGTCGAGAGATGGCACGTCCTCGCCTCGGGGCTGCCACAAGAAAACTCGGGGCGTGGTAAGATTATGTCAGCATCGCGCCAGTAGACACCGCCTCCCATCGACGCGACGCGGCGACGGCGCGAGAGCTGAAGCGCTGATTGATCTCCCTCTCGAAATGGCGGCATATCATTCCTCCTGCGCCCCCCTGAAACATCGGTATGTATTTGAAGAGTCTGCCACCTGAAACCCGTGCTTGAATCGTCTCGCGTAGCAATGTGACCGTCTTCCAACACCTCCTAGATATCTGTGTCCCCGTTTCAGATCGGTCCTCCACCCAATTGCAGATTTCTCGTCTGGGATAAAGAATCCGATCCCACACACTGAGAATAGATGATCCGTTTTTCAGATCACACGCACCATTAATATTCTTTGAACTACTAGGCACGATTTGTAATTTGCTACTGTGACGTGAGCGCAATCCAATCGGCGTGCTAAGCATGAGTCTCTACAAGAAGTATATCGAAGGGATTTATATACTTTGGACGGGCCGGGTGGTGTCGTCGACGTCGTCAATCAACATTGCAACACTGACATTGTATCTCCACTGAGGGATAACACGTCAACTTGAATGCTCTAACATTATGACCCTAACTCAAAAAGCCGAAAAGATCAAAGTCAACGCCGTCTCATACCGCCACTCAAGTACTCACGAGCCAACCCCACCATCGCCCCGTTAATTTGATCTTGAACGCATCCACCGACCCGAAATCGCGTTCCAATGCCTGCTTCAACGGCCCGTCCGCGAGCCTGCCTCCTTCGCAGGAGACAAGTAGTAAAAACAGCGAATGGGGTTAGTGGTGCAAGTTCGTATATTCGACCCTCTCTGTTGTAATTTTTTTCGGGTAATTTTTTCCTTCCGCTACCATAGTGATCAGTACTACTAAGTGCTATCGACTTCTACCACGGCCGTGGTCATGTCATTTCACTCGTGTGCCAACTGATGAAAATCATTGAACATCTCAGCGGAGAGTGAGCAGTCGGTCACTGATACATTCTTACACTCCAGTAGATTTTATTGATATTTATAATGTCCGCGGAAAAGTGATTACACTCTGAGATCTGAGCGCGAAGCACTAGTTGCTCAGCGGTGGTATTCGTACTTCGCAATCCATGCATCACGCAGAAACGAGGAATCTCTTTCGCGCATCCGCATGCCCGTGTATGTACTATGCACGGACCTCGGCCTAGATCATGTTGACGACCCACGCTCAGTCGAGTTTTGCATAACTTCTGCAGTGCAACGCGGAATGTTCATAATTTATGGGAAGACATACCTTCATTCAAGTTGCCGGCGCAGTGCATCATTTAAGATTGGTGTCCATGCGGAACACGGAAGCAGTTGACGTCGAGAGACCGTGGTGGAGTAAATGCCATGACCTGTCTGTAACTTTTTTTTTCCACCTCGATCTCTGTCAGAGTGCCTTACATAACATGTATCATTGTGCAAGAACTCACCAGGGACACCCTGATTGTCAGAAGCGTACACGTACGTGGGACTCAGATCAGCGACTGTGTAGCTGAGCCTACATATCGATACGGAACGGATTGTTATATTTTGGTTCGAGTGCCGTCCCTGATTTGTATTCAGAGGCAGCTGATACGATCGCTGTGCAGAATACCATGCACAGTGGGGTCGTTGATGATCATGTTCGCACCGTAGTTCCATCGGGTTGTACGGCAAGAGCATTGACAAGGTTACTGGTGGCGAGTAAACACCGGAGCCCGGCACGATTAAACTGACAGAGCATTATGCTAACTATCCATCATGGGCACGACACGCCAAGTCAACAGAATTGATGCACCAGTAAGCCTCATCTCGCGCACTCGAAATGTACCTTGGGGTCAGTGTGTCGATATGATCGATATGGTGACCAACTTACCCCGGTTCGCCACTCCCCAGTCTATGACGCCAAGTAGATTTCGCAGCCCCTGGAACTACTTACTAAGTGATATCTGAGTCGCCTTTTCAGAAATTTCACCCGAACCGGGTTAGGACTTTCGAAAGGAAACAACAGCTCCTGTGCTAGGCCCAAAAATGAGGTTTGACTTCAGTTTGTCGCGTGTGTCACGAGTTGTGGGATAGGGTTCAAGTTATCTTGCAACTGAGCACACGAGTAAGTAATATCACATAATGTTTCGACCATTCGGAGCGGAGATCTTGATATGGGAAGTCTATTTACAGGTATACTGAAAATAACGCGTGCACCAAATTTAGAGGCCTTTGCAGCTGTGCAGTTGTCAGGAATGATGCAGATTCGGAGGCCTGCAGAGTACGCTTGCCCATCGTTGCGGCTGAACACGTCCGTACCGAGTCCGTCGTGGGCACCGTGCCCAGGGTCATGAATAACAACACAAAAAAGGCAAGGCTCGGAGCTCCGGATTCAGAGTTCGGGCTATTCCTTTCCACACGGGAGGACTCGCCAGGACTCGCCAGTGGTTACCAGTCATCCCAACGCAGTCAAGTCCACTCATCCATGATAAGTTCATGACTTTTTTTCCGCTGCCACCAAATACGTTACGTCTAATTGGCGGAAATTTACAATTACGTGCCGTAACTTTGACGAATGCCGGAATTCGAATATGGCCTTTGACCCTGTATAGCCAGCGCAGAGTCTCGGGGACTCTCGGTTGCTGATATAAAAGGTCCCCGCAAAATTGTGCCGTTTCGTTGTGTACATTTTATCTCTCATTCGCCCAGTGCTCTCTGTCAGAAAAAATGCACTCGTGGTCACTCCTTTCTTCCTTGGCCGTCATTGCGTCGGCCGTTGCTCAGTCCACACCTTCGAGTTCTTCTTCTGCGGCCGCACCTACACCCACCGATCCTTATGCCAGCGATGATCCAAATTATTGGCTATGGACAGCGGATTCGCTCGATGTCAACCCGCAGCCCATTCGTGAGGGCTTAGGTGCTGATATCATCGGTCCAGAGAATATTCCAATGCAGCTGGAAAATTCAGACGCGCTTGCCCCTCCAACGACCGATGCAGGTAGCGTGTATGTTCAAAGTTGATGGCCTCGTCCTCGTCACTTGTTGCTTACAAGACCGTTGTCGTGTCAGTCCCAACTTCAAATGGCCTTTTGCTCTTAGTCACAACCGTCTCCAAACGGGTGGCTGGGCTCGCCAACAAAACGGTTTGTACCCCCAGTGACATGTTTTAGCATAAATACTGATTCGTACCAGTCAACTCAATGTCCGTGGCGACTGCTATCGCCGGCGTAAACATGCGTCTAGAGGCTGGTGCTGTACGGTGAGTGTTGTGAAAGAAAATGCTGAGACCCGTTTGGTCCTCACCCATATGTAGTGAAATGCACTGGCACGCTGATGGTGAATGGGCCTATGTGCTCTCAGGTTACCTGCGAGTCAGTTGTTTCACTCCACAAGGACAAATCTATCTTCAGGATGTGGTACGTGCTAGTGTCACTATATATATATATTCAGTCATGCTGAAAGCCCACAGGCGCCTGGAGATTTATGGTATTTCCCTGCCGGATACCCTCACAGTATTCAGGCAAAGAACACTACCGCAGATGGTGCCGAGTTTCTCCTGATATTCGACAACGGTGCATTCAGTGAAGATGCTACCTTTTTGCTCACTGTGAGCTTGCATGACATCATCTTGAATCCGATTCAACTGAACTTTGTACAGGATTGGCTATCACATACTCCGAAGGAGGTAATCGCAAAGAACTTCCAAACGGACATTTCGGCGTTCGATTACATCCCAAGCAAAGAACTGTACATCTTTCCCTGTATGGTCACGTTACTCTCTCTTATGGACACTCTGACCTGTTTCTTCCCAGCTACCCCGCCTCCTGAAGACGTGTACAGCGATATGGTTATACCGAATAATACACCACTGAACTACACCTTCCCTTCGTCCCAGATGAATGCAACCAATGCGCCTGGAGGCACCTACAAGGTCGTTGACACATCGTTGTTCCCTGCGTCTACAACGATTTGTTCGGCAGAAGTCACAGTCGAAGTTGGCGGCATGCGGTATGTCTATTTCACTGGTCCTTACGTACAGAGTTAACATTTTTTCGTGCAGGGAACTTCATGTAAGCGATTTGTGCACTTGTTTACTTCTCTTCCACGAACCTAACAACCTTGTACAGTGGCATCCGACGGAGCCAGAGTGGACGTTCATCCTGTCAGTTCACGTAAATGCCGTTGTATATGTATCCTCATTCCGCCCTACAGTTCCGGAACCGCTCGCATCACGGTCTACGCGTCGACATCTACCGCCGAGACATTGGACTTCCAGGTAAGAGTCGGCTGTTATCGGCGCAACTTCTAACTAATGATGATAAATCAGCCCGGTGATATCGCATACATCCCTCCTTCATTTGGTTATTCTTTTTCGACTACGTCCTGCCACATCAGAAATACTGATCTCATCGCAGGTCACTACGTCGAGAACACTGGTAACTCAACCTTGCATTTCTTGGAAATCTTCCGCTCGGGTATGTCTGTCCAATTTTCTACTAGTTTCCGTCAGAACTCATCACGTCGTTTACAGGCGTGTTCGAGGATGTCTCGTTGACCCAATGGCTTGCATACACGCCGCCTGAGCTTGTCAAAGCTCACCTCGATTTGGACGATGCCACTATCGCTTCATTTTCCAGGGTTAAACAGGAGGTTGTTGGCCCCGCCTCAACCGCCTAATCTCCTCCAAATTACTTATTTCACTAACCGAGTTATTATGCCGACCACTTCCATTATTATTATTCTCTGTTAAACTTTGTTCTTATTGAAATTTAGACCCAAAGTTGGCATTTTGTTTCTCAGTCAGAAGAAGTATATTGCGTACCTTATGGTATGATTGGCATCAGACTAGTATGTGCCCCAAGTTAGACTTTGAATGTGTACTATCTGTCGTGATCCATTCGAAATGCACCCCAAAAAATTTTCCTGCATGTTACAGTGTCGTAATTGTGAGTGCTCTTGGCAGGGTTTATTGTCTGTCATGAGGATACTTACTCGCAGGCTGGCACTGGCAGATAAGTACCTGACACAAGTTATGATACTACGCCCACACCGTCCGTAATCTAGCGCGGTTAACTAGGGTCCACTTAGCCGATTTGAGGATAACTTGAAGTAGTAAGTTCCCAGACCAATGGAGCCGAACGATGCCGACCACTGGCACTGCGGCGTCGACACCGAAGCCTTGCAACTGGCACTGCGTCTGATTGCGGGGTATATATGGGACTAGCGTGAAGCCTTGAGAACGCCCAATGGCGTTAAAAAAACCGACGGTGCGCCGCCAGTCTGATCGTAGATATGCCCAGCGATCTGATTCGGGTTAGCAGCCACGGCGGCCACAACATGACCAGAGGGAGACCTGGAAGGTTTAGTCACGGAAAGGGGCCCATAAGTAGATGCGGCGGCTCCTCATGTGTTACGGATCATGATTTGGATCAGTGGCGTTTCATGTTTCCGACATCGAAGTTCCGGTACTTACACCTGGAATGAAAGGGAATGACGTCAAGTCTAAACTGAGTTCTCGAAGGTGGCAGAGGTGGCAATTTTTCGTCAAAATACGGGCAAGTCTAATGTGTACCATGTGATCCACTTTATGAATTGGCTGTGGCCCATGTGCCAGGAGATAGTCACAACTCCGTCCCGACGCCGTTGCAGGCAAATAATCTATTCCCAGTAGACGAAGCGCTGGGTATCCGCCTCTGTGCCATGTTGTTGAATTGCGCATGGATGATATGTTTTTGTTATCTGAAGGTCCTAATTTAAGGCATGCTTAACATCTTGTTTTTCTTGCGTCGATCTTATTGGCCGCTTTTTCTCAGGATCCGGATCTGAGATAAAAATTCCAAGTCGATGGTTATTGCCATAGCGGCAGGCACGACATTATATGATACTGTGCTCACCTGTGAAGCAAGTATAGAAGGGTTGAGGGCAAGACCCAGCTGGAGTGGTGCTGATTCTGGCTTCCGCACCTTGTTTTGGATGTCAACAAGGTATTCAATCGCCGAGTCCGTTGAAACGGAAGTGAACCACGAGTGCACCTCTGAAAACTCCCAAAGATAAAAATTGAACAGCCCGACCGAGAGGGAGCGGAAGACCGCAGGCTCATGGGTGATTGGCTGGCACTAGCAGGGGCTGCGAGAGAGTCACGCAATCATGGGTTGGGTGATCTATGTCTGGTAGCAATGTTGTTTCCTACGGCGGTGCGAGAGCCCGCGACCGAGATTGATAAGAATACCAATACCTCATGCTGAGGGCGGACCCGATGAGATCAAAAAAAGAAGTGTTACCTATACTTAATACCCTTGGTCCCTAGTACCGGTTTGAGGTTCGGATGCTTCCGGCGACTAAATACTATCTGCGCCAAAAATGGATGGTTCGAGACCTACATTCAAATAGCAGCACTTCAAGGTACGAAGAACGCTCGGTCGATTGATCCGATCGACCAATCGACCCGGCAGATGAATATTGATCTTTCAGTTTCGAAGCGAAGCTCGGGAAGGGGGGTGGATTTCCTAGACAGGCCCATATTGCCGTCGGAGTTACGTAGTCGAGCAGCACGTGACATGCACGTGATGCTTGTTCGGCGCGTTCTGCATTGCCACATCCAACACTACCATTTTACTAACTACCATGGCAGAAGCAGAGAATTCGGTACAAGATGTCTTTACCGAATCGCTCCACATCGTCGACATCGAAGTGTTGGAGGCAGCGAAAGAAAATATTCAGCCACTGGCTTCCGGGCGGCGTGTCACCACTTTGTCTGCCATCTTGACAACTCCTCATTCACAGCGCGATGCACAACTAAACTCGGCACGTAAACGCCATCGATTGAATGTCGAGGTCGCGCTACAGGACGAGGATGACGATTCCCTCGAAGCCTACGTCCGATTCGTCAATTGGACGGTGGAGAACTATCCCCAGGGGCAAAGTGCCGAGTCGGGTCTTCTTGAGCTATTGGAGGAGGCAACAAGGGTGCTCAAGGATGATCGTGGCGGTATATGGAAAGGAGAGCTGAAGTACCTCAGGCTCTGGGTGTTGTACGCGAGCTTCGTTGAGAAACAGACGACGATCTACAGATTCTTGCTCGCAAACGACATTGGAACCGGCCACGCGCTTTTGTATGAAGAGTATGCGGCAATTCTCGAGAGGCAAGGAAGGTGCGTCACGTTCTTGGTCATGGGTTGCATTCGTTGAACAACACCTGGTCCTTCCTACCTCAGGAAGAATGATGCAGACTCCGTGTTCTTGCTTGGAGTCGCGAGGCAGGCACAACCGCTCGATCATCTACAGAGCAAACACGCCGAATTCCAAAAGCGGATGATGTCGAGCATCGCGATGCCGCCACCTCCTGTACCGGAACCATCCACCAGACGTGCAGCCTTGGGCGTTACGGCCTCATCATCCTCCGCATCTCTAGGGTTGGGACGTGCACCTCCGTCGTCGTCGTCGTCGTCATCATCACAGGGCGACGTTTTCGCGTCGGGGCCGAGAACAGTCTCCAATTCACGTCTCCAAATCTTTGTCGACCCAACGGGCTCAGAACCCCAGGAGGAATCGCGCTTGCCGTATCCTGATATTGGGACACGTAGATCACGGGTCAAGGAGAACGTGCCTGAAGTCCAGAAAGCTGTCGGGTCAACAGTAAAAAATGCGGGGCGTACACGCCGCGTGGCATCCGGTTCCAGCGCACTCGGCGCCAGTGCAGGGAGTACTTCTAAAATTGTTCCATACAGGGACCCCGGTTCGGGGGTGTCAGTTGAAGAACAATCGACATCTATTCTTCCTACGACAAAATTACCACCGAAGACACCAGCCAGGATCGCTGCCGTTGTACCGTTCCGTGATCCAGAGTACCAGGATGGTGGCGTTCCTTGTACTCCGAGGTTCACACCGTTTCGGGATGAGGTATGCCCATACGTTATCTAATGTCAAGTTTTTCTCATCATTCAATCAATTGTGTGAATCGACCAGCCGGGTACTCCTACCACGTCCATGGGATTGGTTGCACCGGAATCGGTCATGAAGCCGAAAGTAGCCGATAAGGGAATTTCTGTGTTGTCCGAGGCCGAAGCCTTGCGAAAGGACCCGTTGAAAAACTATGAAGTGGGTGATGAATATCAATTGGTTGATAACTAAAGAGCGTTTCGCGGCGGAATGTGTACGATGTGGTCTCGTCTTTTTTCTGCTCCCTATCTATCCTTTTTTTCAGAACCCGCATTCGAATGCCCGTGCTACATTACATATATCTTTGTTCCCTATTGAATCGCCGAATCGCCGGCTGGAGGTGGATATTTTCCAAAATGGAATACCCCTGAGTAACATCCGCAGCCAATTTTCAGATCTTTGATCAGTACAACCACAAGCGACATACGCGATTTTACACATCCAGAACATACGGACCCGTGCAATGAGTTACACGCGAAAAGCCCTCTATCCATGCAATCCTGTGACAGAGCGCGGTCGATCGACGAAGCTTGCTGCAGCCAGCGTCAAAGGCTCCGATAAGATCGTCTATGTCAATGGACGCAGTGTGATTGTAAGCTCAGTCTTGTACCTCATCTTCACAAATGTATCTTACATACGTTTCGAGGTCCTCGATCTCAAGGTGGGCTTCGTGTATAAGTTATATTCAAGCTGTTGCGCATGAATTACGCGGCGTTACGATAGCATCCGGGGTTGAGTACGACGTTCACGGGACACGCAAAGGAAACAACTGTCGCGCGGTTCTCGCCCTCTGGGTTCTACTGCGCCTCTGCGGATGTGTCTGGACTTGGTACACCAACTGTTTGCTTAATGGCTTAAGCCTCAGATGACTAATTATACCCTTGTTTGCTTCTCCCCTTCCGTTGGTCGGTAGTGAAAATATGGGATACAGTCAAGGAAGACCAGTCCATTTCCGGGGAGTACAAAGTTCTTTCCGGACGCATGTAAGTTTCGGGTTTCCGTTTCGCGTCCACTGGCAAGGGTACTGATTTGAGTGGCCATACCCGCTGCACTCGACATCGCTCACCAGAAACGACCTTGCCTGGGATGCTGACAGTGAACGGATCATCGCCGCCGGAGACGGACGCGAAAAGTACGTATTGTCTCTCCCGAGCCTCGACACATTGCCTACTATTGTTTTGTTTATCATTTATCACCTTGTGTGCTTCGCAACATACTCGAACGACTCGGACTTGAAGATTTGCACACGCCTTTTTACGCAACACGGGCGCATCCACAGGGGAGATCACAGGCCACTCCAAGGTTCGGCTGTTTTTCTCGTTTACTATCTCGTGTGGAGTGCGTATATATCTTTTTCCTGAGACAGGTCATCAATGCTGTATCCATTCGCCCCAAACGACCTTATCGCGCGGTTACGGCGGATGACAGCGGTTTGATCAATTTTTACCAGGGTATGTCTGCTCATCCACGTAAATATCCTTCTGGGGCCTCAGTAGATATCTTCAAGGTCCACCATTTAAGTACGTGAAGGTGAATTGGGTTCGATCATTCAGATATGTATTTTGTTATGACAATGTGCTATATTACTGGCAACAGACGATCAGGGAGCACACTAAATTCGTGCAGGACGTCAAGTACGCACCCAATGGGAACCACTTTGCCAGCGTCGGATCAGATTTCAAGATTGTCTTATATAATGGGGAGAACGGTGACAAGCTCGCAGACGTCGTGGACAGTCCACACAAGGGTAGCATCGTACGTTCCGTTCATACCATACGTGGAACCTGGAGCATTGATGCCAGTATACAACGTGCAATGTGATGTAGATGGCATGTTCATGGAGCCCGGCGAGCGATCGGTTCGTCACGTCGTCAATGGACAATACTGTCAAGCTGTGTGAGCGCGTTCAAGTTTCGTATCTTGCAATCTTGATTCTTATCTATGATTACAGGGGACGCCAGCACGCAAAAGAATGCGACGACGTGGTCGTTCGAAAAGGGCGTACCGAACCAACAAGTAGGGAATGTTTGGGTAAACCCCAACGAGATCGTCTCGCTTTCCATGGGTGGGGACCTTGGGGTCATCGACGTACGCGAGAGCAACTCCAAGGTCACTCGCATTATCCAGGCATGTCCTCTCGTTTTCACCTTGTTGTCTGGCGCTGACGGTCACGTTATTGCTTAATCGTGCAATTTCTCACATAGGCCCCTCAAAAGTCGGTGACAGCGGGGACGCTTGAATCGTCTGGTAATAGTACATTGTTTATCGGGTCAGCAGACGGACGAGCGTTCCGGTACGACACGGCGGAAATGGAGGCGGGCGGATCTGTCAGAGTTCAAGGCGAAGGCCACACGAATCTCGTGTCGGGATTGACAGCGTGTAGCGGACAAGTCTATTCGGCTGGGTTCGACGACATGCTGAGGGTGGTCGATCCAGTGACCGGTTTTACGTGCGTCTTTCTTCCTCGTCTTCCGTCCTTCCAAGGATGACATTCATTCGTGTTCCACGTGGCACCTCACATACTCTTATAAACAACGTCATGGGGCTTGGAACTGGATGGTATTGGACTAAACAGACCGGCGATGCTTGCGCTTAACGGCCAGCCGACGTCACTAGCGAGTACAGCCGACAGGACAGTATTTATCGTCCAGACGGAGAAGACGGGAAAGACCACGGTACGCGCGGTGCGGTCCAACCAGACGCTGTATACCATACATGCAACATACAAGGCGGTCTCTGTCGCTGCTTCGGGCACGACCGTTGTGGTTGGTGGTGAAGTACGTCCGTCTCCGATTCTTTGATCGTGCCACGTCGCAGCGTGTATGGTACAGGCTCGGGAGCTGATGCGCCACCACGGCTAGGACGACAATAGAGTTCACATGTACGCCTGGGATGGCCGTGCATCGACCCTCGTCGAAAAGGCTGTGTCGGAGCGCGTGGGCACGAGAGGTCAGATATCGACGGTGGCTATCTCTGCAGACGGGGGATATATCGCTGCTGGTGACGTGCGTTCGCTTCGACTCTCCTCTTTTCTTTCATTGGTGTCGCTGACGAAAATCCATCGGAGACAAGTCCGTCGGCAAGATCGTCCTCTTGGATGGCCGCACTGCTGAAGTTTGTTCTCCCATCCTTATCACCGTCATTCTCACTCTCTCACTCCTCTCATCCTTCGCACAGAAACGCACAGATAAGTGGACGCATCACGCAGCCCGGATTACCTCTCTTGCGTTTTCTCCCACCACGATGCACCTCGCGACCACCTCGCTCGATACGCACGTCTATGTTTACTCCCTCGAACCACCATTTTCGCAGTACGTCCACGTGGCGGGGGCTGCGCCGATGGGTGGTGCGGTCGTGTCTTGGCTCCCTTCCAACGGAGGTGGTAAAGCGGACGCGAAGGAGAAGGGCAGGGTAGCGAGTGGGGGTGCGGACGGGTGTATTAGGGTATGGGAGGTGGTCTTACCTTGATGCGATGTCAGATAGCGGAAATAAAAGACCGGGCGGCCAAGGAAAACCAAGGTGAAGGTCGGACGGGATGTGTGTGTAGACAGTGTACCATGCCACATGAATGAAGCTTTGAAGATTCGAGAGGGTGACCAGCCTGAGCACTAGCAAAGTGTCACGAGATATCTATCACCACGCCCGCTGGCACTCCTTGTTGTGTTCCAACCCGCCTTGTATTCCAGTGGTCACATACGCATCAGCAAACCAGCCTTTTTGACCTTCGCACCATCCAGATGTCCCAGCTCGTGACAGAATCCTCCAGTTTACCACAGCCACTCCAGCTCTCTCCAGCTCTCCCAGATACACAGCC
>JBBPOS010000490.1:0-21726 GCA_038091575.1 Leccinum subgranulosum
AAAGATAAGAGAGATAAGTGATAAGTGAGTCATATCGAATGAGTCACAATAGTGAGTCACGAATGAGTCACGACTAGGTAACTAGTCAGTAACGTTAGAATAACGCTACTAGGAATCATGGTATGGATACGAAAATGAATCCATGATTCTCAACAATCGGCTCTGACACATTCAAGTTCAAGTTCTTTCCCCCTCTCCGAGTCACTTAAGTTTAGCAAACTAAGTTCAACACGCACAGAATCAGCATCACCACTCTCTGGCACATTCCACAATGCACAACTCACAGACTGTCATTTCCAGAGCATCATGAAGAATGAGCAGACATGCCAGGCATCATCAGCATCTCTCTAGCAGATTCTACTGCAAAACTGACATACTGCCATTTCCAGAGCCAAATTAATGATATCAGTCATATAATTTATCTCTACTCATTTGCCCCAATAAATCACTCACTTTCTACATTCCCCACATTGGGATAACACAATCAACATAGCTCTGATTTTTTGTTGAATCCAATTCATATAAAGTTGTCTCGCCCAAAAGTGTGGAAGCCATCTTGCAAGTTTTTTAGGATCCAAAAGGTCTTTAGGCAGTGCAGATTCCTGATGTTCATCTAAAAAAGATACAACACTTTTTTTCAGACTATGGTATCTGCCTTGGAAGAATATTCAACACTAGTGCTTACTCTTGAACTGCATATCTGATACACAATGCTATGTTTGTTTCCTGTGCAGTCACAAATAGCAATTGCAAATCTTCCTCATTCAAAGCTTCTGCTGTTCCTTCCAACACCAAGTTACACCCCTCATTTGAGTTGTGCATTCCTTGTATGTATACAAATTCCATAAGCTGGATTATTTATGAGAGAATAGAATAAATACCTTCAATTCGAACACTATATTTTGGTGCATGGTTCAATTGAGAGAGACGTTCCTATATATTAGCATTGTCAAAAATTCCATCTATGAGTGTGTGTGCCTTGGCCTTCCTCTCCTCTATTGGCAGCCTTCGATCACCACCAGTTAGTTTGCCCATGGCTACCGCCAATAATGCATCAAACTTGGTGAACACAACAATAATAGGCACTGGACAAGTTGTGAGCTCAAGAATACTTTTCCGGAAATGCAGTCACCATTTCTTGTATCACATTCATTAAAAAACATTTCTTCGGAACGTTGGATTGCTCGACACAATTTATCCATTGGGATACAGTACCTATTCAATATTACAACCAGTGAATGACTCTTCCCGCACAGCTTAAGATATTACCAAATGGCATGAATCCGTTTCTTCAGTTTCGTCGTGGTCGCACGATCTGCGATGAACCTCTTCAATCGTTCGAACTCATCTACAGAACCAGCTTCGAAGCCCCGCGAGTCATGGAAGACGAATTTGTTGTTGCTCCGGAAAATCAATTCGTTCTCGATGTCGTGAATTCCGCGCTAGCACATCGGTAAAGATGCGGCTCATGTCAGTGTCCGATATGTTATAAGTGATCCCTTACCCCCATGGATCCTTCAACCTGGGTCAGATCGATCTAGTAATGGCACGGTTTCGTAGATCAGTCATCCATATGTATCAAACTAGACACGCACCTTCTTTCCTTCTCCATCATAGACCTCCGGGTTTTCGGTAGTGTTACAGATCGCACGTAGGATAGTCGTCTTGCCAGCGTTCGCCCGCCCAATGATAAGGATCCTGAAGCGGCCAAAATACTCTCGGATGTTTTCGAAATCGCCTGTGTTGTTTGTTTCCATAACTAAGTGTGAGCGTAGAGTTGAAGAAGCTGTGGAACGTAGAGTTGAAGTACTTGATCGTCACTTTCAATGGACGCCACACTTCCATTGAAATATTGATCCCCGGCGATTCCCCGCACCCACTTCCGATATCCGCTTCGGAACGGGCAGCAGGTGTGGTCGGGAATATTCGGAAGGGCTTTCTCGGAGGTATGGCTTTCGCAATTCCCGATACACCTAGTGAAACTTCAACTTCGTTACTTGAGAGGCGACGACCTGAGCGAGCCCACGTCCGCCGTCTAAATTAGCCAATTTGACCCCCGCAACGACGTCACCTGAGCAAGAAAATGACGGCTGGGGTCTTGTTGGGGTCCGTTTGAGTTTACTTCACGGAAATGCCGACGCTGCCAGTGTCGGCCTCAACCTTGCTTGCGGAAAGAGCACAATATTAATATCGGATAACAGTCAAACCATTTTCATGCTCAAAACAACGAGTGAGGCCTAAAATTGAGCACAATTACGCAGCAATCCGTCGAGAGCATTCCACTAGAGGTGAGACACAAGTCCGGGGCATCGTCGACCCACACCTGTCAAGTACAAATTGTACAATTTCACTGCAGTTCACGTGAACGGTCAGGTGTTGATGTGGACATGATGGAAAAAATCATTACGACGATCCAGCGATTTCGACGTCGCGACCTCAACACCTTATGCTCTCGACGAATTTGCAACTTCGGAGCCTCGTACAGTCCCAACCGCCACCGCAGCCACCTGCTCACTCACTGGCACGCCTGGCAACTTTGACTTTGGCGACCACGAAGATGGACGCCTCGGCGGCGTCGATTCTGACGAAGACGACACGTTTCACATTCACAGCGTTCATTCCACGCCTGGAGGTCGACATAAAGGCAAGGCAGTGGTATGGCATCATGCTCAACGAATTGCTGCTGATATATGCGCCTGTATTCTAGTCATATTCAAATTCACCATCCTGGAACCCGCCCACGTCATCACAGCTTCGCCACCCCCTGCTGCAGAGCTCTTGCTCTCTTAAAGTAGTCAGGAAGGATCCCCCCAGCAATCCTCTCGTTCGCCAGAAAGTGAACGTGGAAACCAAGAAAGGAACAAGAAACCCATAGACCACCCCAACCCGAAACGATATCCACATCCAATCTCCAAACTTCTATTCGACCTCAGCAAGGAAAACGTGCTCTAGAAAGGAAAGAGGTCGGGATGGTGAGGGTGAGAGCAAGGGGCAGGTCAAGGGTACGTAAGTACGCAGGGGCGATTGCGAGGGTGCATCCGGACAAGATGAGTTGGTTGTTTTCGTTCGGTGATACATAGAAGATTAATTTATCATAAGCCGCGTTCTAACGACGAGACGCGTACGCACGGAGAGGGCCCCACTCTATCATGATGCATTCATCGAGACGCGTCCACCACTTGCCTTGCACAGTGGTCAAGTAGTCAACATGACCACGGTATCCTTTCTCGATCCTCGCTACCAGTCTCAGGAATACTTGGGCATTGATTTCGGGGCTACTATGTTTCGGAGCTGATGGTCACACCTTCCAGTCTTCACATTTCGTTCCACCTAAATCCTGAATTTCACAGGGACAATGGTCGCTTCCGCAGATCCTCATGATTCCCTCCTACAACGGTGCGTATTCCTTACTCCGATGCGTGGCCGGAGAGCAGTCCCGACGCACCTGAACGTTGGTGGGTAACCGTCGCGAGATACGGAAACGTCGTCTGACCTTCCACCTATCTTGTTCTAAGTCTACGTTTGACATCCTCGGTGGTGGGAAATATCCGCCTCTGGGAAGACTATGTCGTCGTCGAGCGAGATCAAGTTATTCGTTCACCAGATCATATCGACGATGTTCATGTGGCCGCATGGCCCCTCGGGGGACTGACTGCATGGAGGTCCGTTGCCGGTCGAATTTCCACTTACTCATGTTCGCCTCGTTTCACACGGAGCTGTCGTCATTCCAGAAAGCGGTCGCACTCGGCGCGACTGCCGGGGTCAACTTCAAGTCGAGTGCGTGCTCTCGTCATTTCTTCTTTCCTCGATATCAAGTCTGCCCCCTCCCTCCCATTTCCCCTTCCCTTTCTTTCTCTCACTTGCTTCCCCTTTTTGACACGGCGCGTCGTCATTTGGAATAGCGGACTGGCCGGAGCGGCTCGCCGAGTTGCTCGCGAAGCAGCGCGATGGCTCCTACTTACTCGACGCCGTCATAGACTCCGGCGGAGGCGATATCTTAGGACAGGTCAACAGAGTGCTGAAGTCAAGTGGAAAAGTCGTCGTCTATGGCATGTGCGTGCTGTATTGTGCTTGCACGCATATATCCCCTTCTTCTTATTCCTCCCCCTCTCGCATTCATTTACACACTCCATCTCTGTCTTAGAACTGCCAACCCCGTCGTAAAGTTCACAATGCGTGAAGTGCTGAAGCAGCACAAGCTTATCAGTGTGTATAGTTTGTGTCTGTCTGTGACCAAGGGGGTTGTACTGACGTGGAGGAACAAAAGGATCGACGATGGGATCGCATCAAGACCTCATTGACGCGACGAGGTTCATGGCAGAACATGCTATCGTCCCTGTGGTATCTCGTGTGCTGGAGGGTCTAGGCTCTACTGAATAAGGGTTCGAGCTCATGAATCATGGAAATCAGTTTGTCAAAATCGTCATTCGGATGGACGAGAGTGGCAAGGCTACAGCGCGACTGTAGCTATCTGGAGCCTCGTGAACCCATTCGAGTGGGCGAATATGACTCGGAGAATCAATTCGTTCGCCAGACCCTGGAACACTGATGCGATATTTGTTCTTTGACATCGCACCGCTTTCGATCGCGATCGCCGAGGCGGGCGCGGCATGGCTCAGCGCCAGCTCTCAGCTCTGCTTGACCTGTGGTCGGCCTGCGCAGTGGCTTGCGGCGGGTTCGCGAGGCTGCCTCATGGGAGGGCCGCAAATGCGGACACACGGCGGTCCGTGCATCATCACCACAGTGGGGACAAGTGCGAGGTCGCTCACCATGTGCGCTGTCCGACGTGGAAAGAAAATGTGCTGTGGTCAGTGACCGTCGCCATCCTCAGTGATGTAAGTCCTGACAACAGTGCGATGCAGAGTGGGCGAAGGCGGGCAAGGCATGTAGTTGCGGTTACTTACGATGGCCGCATGTCGCAAGTGGCCGTGCCGGCGTGGTGCCCAGGGTTGGAGTTGTCACATCAAGTTGTTGTGTTCTACTAACTCGCAACACTTCGTAATTTTGCAAAAGTTAAACCGCGACGTGTTGAGCAGAACCGGGATCACAAGATTGTTGTAGAATGAGCCATGGAGACCCATGTTGATACGTTCTCGCACTGGCAGTCTGGCACCAAGGTGGCAAAACATGCCAACGTCCGAGGAACAATCTGCCGACTTCAATGCATACCGTGACAGGTTGGACTACTACAAATCTTTACTGATAGTACTCCACGTCCGAAGGCCCCAGCGCGCTTGTTACATTAAGCACCGGCGCAGCACAGCGTGTCCACCTGCGTGCTTTCCATTCCGGTTCCGACGCAACCCCGTTCCGAGCTGTGCTACGGGACGGCTCACTCCTGCTCTCCTGTTACTAACTTTCGCGGACTCTGGCACCTCTATCGCCCGGGACCGCACCCTTGCTACTGCGCTATCCGAATGATGTGTCACACACTCACAGGGCTGCAAAAAATGCGCGGGACGATACTGACTCGTGATTGCTGGCAGCTCGCTCAACTCTCTCCTATTCCCAGGCGCCCCTTTGCTCTGTCAGCACTTTCGGCCTCCGAAAGCGTGCCGCTATAGGAGCCCAACGGCTCGGCACTGATCGTCATCACACGTCATTTCTGTTTTCTCTCCCTCTTCACCTGGGGCCTCTCTATCTCATGGCGACTACTACGTGCACCGTCCACTGAATCTTCGGCGTCCGTGGTCCGTAACGGACGTCCGTTTGAGTACGCGTCAGGCAGGTCTTCTGGAAGACTGACACAACGATTTTTAGCTGATCCCTTTGGGAGATGATCTCACCGTGGACCGCTTCAGTGAAGAAGGATCGAGGACGAGGATGAGGACGACGCGGGCGCATGGTGACGTCGACGAGGCACGGACCCTCTTCCTCTCTTCCTCACTCTCCCTACTACCCTGCTCTCCCTTCCCCTCCCTCACGCTCTCCCTGACATGCCGAGTCGTCGACACGCAACGGCGAGACGACAACGACAACGGCCAAAATGAACCCGTCCACGCCGACATGATGATGACGATGACGACTCGACGATGGCACGACGCCGAGTGGCGACGCGACAACGGCGAGATGACAAGGTCGGGGTGACCCGATCAGGACGAGATCGAGGACGAAGCCCACGAAGCAGGCGCACGGTGACGCCGACAAGCTACGGTCCCTCATCCTCTTCTGTTTCTCTCTTCCTCTCTCCCTCAGGTATGCGGAGTCACCGACACGACGACTCGACTGTGGCACAATGCCGACTGCCAGTGGCGACGCGACAACGGCAAGACGACAACAACGACAACGGCGAGAACCCATCCATGCCGATACGACGATGGCACAACACCCAGTGGCGACACAACAACGATGAGACGACTTCGTTGACACGCCATCGACAACGCCGATGCGACGTGTCGACGATGTGAGCGAGACTGACGACAACGACGTCCGCGATGTCGACTCGACGGCATTGCAACAGTAATGAGGACGTGATGTCCGAGGAGGAGGAGGACCGCACGGTCACCGTGAGACAACGACGTCGATGACAACGACCCGAAACGGTGTCCGCGACACAACGGCGACAGCACATCCGAGTCAGCAACAACGATGGCGCGTCCCCAACAACGACTACTGTCAATGACGACGACGCATCGACTATGTGACTGATGGCGAGACGGCGAGACAGCACGGAGCTCATTGTGTTAAGTCGGGTGGGCAGAGCCATCAACTTGCATGGGTACCGTTACCCGTGGCCACGGGTAATGCGCGGGTACAACAATACCAACCCATACTAGTAGTACCCGTGACTCGTGAGGGGTAAGCCATACCTGTGCAGTACCCTATTCTTCACTGTCGCTCCCACCACTCACGCTGCTCCATCAGGAAGCGTATCAACGGACGTCGGCAAACCTGTTCTTGAACTCTTTGCAAGTGACGTTCGTGCTCACCCTTCAAGTTCATTGGCAAAACTTCACCTAACATTTCTCTTCTTGCCAGCCACTGGCTCCGACAAGCGGACCCCTTTATCTTTTTTTTACCCCTTCATCCATGTCTATTGTTGCTCCAAGGTCAACCAACTTTCAACCTTGACATATCACAGTTTGCTGCTGTTCCGCAGCAGCTCATTTGCTTACAATGCTTTTATCCATCAGCCTGACGTGCCTCACTTAACAAACTCACTTAGTATTACTCTGGACACTGCAAAGCATGTCGTCGTTCACGGTGAACTCACTGTCCTCACTCGGGGCAGGTGCATCATTCGCGTGAGGAATGGCAAGCTGTGAAGAGATGATCATGGTAGTTCATATTGTCGTATTGATCGCGTTCAATGTGTCGCTTTCGTTTCTGCGCGACGTCCGAAGGTTCCGCTTGTAATATGTACAGACAAACTAGCGATTCTCACCGAGCTGCGACGTCACCGACGTTCAAGTTGGGCGAGACGAATACCCCAAGGTCCCCAACAGGCGGTTCATCGCACCGAACGCCGTGCGCCCCGTTTGACAGTTCTTTTTGCAGCTCTTTTCATGCCAACAAGTCTAAGATGAGCCTGCATCGCAAGTTTTTCTCATTTTTCTCAAAAACGCTAGTAGAGACGTTATTCTTGGTCAATCGAACTGTACATAGATCCGTGGGATGTAACTCGTACAACTAGGCCCCTACTAGTGCTCGACCACAAACTTTGATCAAGACACAGGGAATCGGAATGCGACCTCTTCGGTATGTACACAGAGTTAAACAGTAAACAGCCCTTCGTCCAGGATATTCAGTGCATCTTGTGAAATCGTCGTGAGGTCCGTCGATATGACTCGGAACAAAGGCGACCTGAATGAACAACGGCCGATAATCAGGTTTCCTGGGCTAGAAGACCCATATGCGGAGAGAACGCAAACTGCGTGCGTCATTGGCATCCATTCTGCTTCAGTCATACTACAATTCACGTTTGCTTTCACAATAAAAAGGCAGTCTTTATCATAGGAATATATACATCGACAATCCGGATACCTAAAGAATAATCTTCATACAACCCTTTGAAACACATTCGCGTGGCATCTATCAAAGCATACTAATAGCTCGCAACGATCAGACAAGGATCGCAAATCCGACCCGTTTATTCCCGTAATCGAACACCGTGTAGAAGCTCTCTAGGAAAACGGTACCGAGGGTCCAGTGTGCTGGTGATTCAGATGAAGTAGTTCAGTGCTCGGGTCAGCATGGAGAAACTGAAAACCACCCTCGGAATTTCTGGACATTGGAAGCTCACCCAAGCCGTGATTGCGCCGAGCGACGATGCCGCTGAAACAGTCAGGCGAACCAACCTGAATCGGTCCCTGGTTGAGGATCGAAGCAGGGATCTGGAACGTCGTCTTATCGCCGCCAAAGGAGAAGCTTATCGTCGGGAACTTGTTACACGGGACTGTAGGACGTTCGATGGAACCGAAGCATCGATTCCGAATTGAACGGAGCTCACAGCTGTAATATGCACCGTCAACGCTCTTGCCACCAAGGACCACGTGTAGATTGGCCACTTGCGATCGATCACCGATGATCATGTTGGAACCGGTGTCGATGATGGCAATTACATTTCTCAATATCGCCTGGTTGTTACCTCCTTCAATTGCTTGTATGTTCACCTGCCAGAATCCCTGAATCGACAGCATAAGCTCACGTCTGATTCTACTCAGCCCTTCAGCTCACCTCTTCAGTCACGGGTGTATATATGATATTGCCTGAATACTGGGCTCCGTTCGTTCCACCAAGGTACAACTCGCCTCCATCGGAGGTGAGCTTGATTGAGAATACTGGTTCGGACAACTTTCCTTCATCTACGAGTGTTTCGAAAACGGGGCTGTCAGGATAATCTGATAACAACTCGAAAGCCATCCCCAGCATGCCATCTGGAGGGGCAGTGATCTCAGTGTATGCGGTTGCGGCACCGATGGTCTGACTGTCCGCCTGCTCAACGGTCAGATGTGTATACGTTCGGAAATGACGCAGAACATGCAGTGAGGCCAGCAAGGGTGAAGTTATCAATGTATTGATTGCCTGAGCAACCGGCTCCATCACCAAACTCGATTTCGAAATCCAAACCCAGGGCCTTGGCCGTGGTCGACGAAGCGGGGTTCCAGTGGGTCTGTCCTGAGCAACCGGAGCAAGTGGGCCCCGGAAGGAAGAGATCACTAGGTCACCGGGTCTGATCAAATAAGTCGCGGGGATTCATGGAATGCACCCACCTAGAACCGGTGTCGACTTGAACTGAAATGGAGGTCAGGTCGACGTATGTCCGGGATGCAAAGGGAAGCATACCAATAAAAGATTTGGGAGGAGTACCAATTGCGATGGAGCAATACCAGAGATTGTATTCATGGCCTGTCAAGGCTGCGGTACCAACAGTACGCTTCTTCGAGTTTGAGAGCTCTGTCCTATTCCGGGTCACAGCAAGAGAGTGGGACATCCCCGTATTTCTCTCATAATTTGCGAGGCCGCGGAGCATTTTACTGTAAAAATGGTATGGTCCATGAACGAAGGGCGATAATGTAAGTTGAGCTTTAAACGTACGCATCGACTGATTCGACATGGGAATGGACCGTGTCGAAATCGACGCCCTTGTCAAGCTTCGACCACGGTGACCGTTTGACGAGTGGTACCATCGTCCCGCTGGTTTTCTGGACAAGCTGAACCATTGCGACGGTCGAGAAAACCGCTGCAAGGATGATTGTGGAGACTGCGATACGCATTGTGGGGGATTGATTGATTAACATCGACGTATTCACCTTTAATCCCCCAGTGCCGCATGGCAACGATCTGCCAGTTGTAAACTATATCTTTGTGATAGACTGATGGCCAGAACCTTTCGGTAAAAATCGGGATCTCGAAGAGGTTTGATCTGTGTTGCTTCATCGAATCCTGTCGGGCGGATGGCGAAGAGCGATCCCGCGTTGGCATGGACGCGCTGGTTGGTCGAGACTGACAAGGGACGTGTGGCCACTGTGGGGTAAATTACAGGGGAGAGGAAGACAGGGAAAGAAAATGGAAGAGACACGCACAGTTTGTGGTGGAGAACCATTCTTTGCGTTTCTTGAGATGATCGACCTCGTCCATCATAATCTCCTTGACGACCCCTTCTACTATATTTTGCGCATCTCGGTCTCAAGTTCGGATAGAGACTCTTGGTTGGCAATGTCAATGGAGGAGTCATGAGGAAGATAAAGTACTGATCGGATGAACTTGTAATCGACCGTCGTGTCTGCGCCGATGTCAATGTCGAGCTTGAGTACTGAGTGCGCGTCATGTTCCGTGCCAGTACGAGGTCCATTTTAACATATATCGAATTGGACGCACAGCGCCACGATCAGTGCATGTCCACATGACACACGAGAGAACGGGGAGAGAGGGAAAGAAGGATGATGCATCCGTACCCGGTGCCAGTGCCAAATAGTTTTTACAGAGTTAAGATACAATCCCGGGCCGTCGGATCTCCCAAAGGATAAACATCCGAGTCGTACAACCCTTTGAAACAACGATCAGACAAGGTTCGCAAATCCGACCCGTTGATTCCCGTAATCGAACACCGTGTAGAAGCTCTCTAGGAAAATTGTACCGAGGGTCCAGTGTTCTGGTGATTCAGATGAAGTTCAGTGCTCGAGTCAGCATGGAGCAACTGAAAACGACACTCAAAATATATGGATGTTGGAAACTCACCCAGGCCGCGATTGCGCCGAGCGACGACGCCGCTGAAACAATCAGGCGAACCATCCCGAATCGGTCCCTGGTTGAGGATCGAAGCAGGGATCTCGAACGTCTTATCGCCACCAAAGGAGAAACTTATCGATGGGAAATTGTCACACGGGACTGCGGGACGTCCGATGGAACCGAAGCATCGAATTGGAATGAACGGAGCTCACAGCTGTAAAAAACACGGCCGGCACTCTTGCCACCGAGGGCCAAGTGCAGAGTGGCCACTTGCGACCGATCACCGATGATCATGTTGGAACCGGTGTCGAAGATGGCACTTATACCTCTCAATATCGCCTGGTTGTTACCTCCTCCAATTGCTTGTATGTTCACCTGCCAGAATCCCTGGATCGACAGCATAAGCTCACGTCTGATTCCACTCGGCACTTCAGCTCACCTCTTCGGTCACGGGTATATAGATGATGTTACCTGAATACAGGGCTTTGTTCGTTCCACCAAGGTATAACTCGCCTCCATCAGAGGTGAGCTTGATTGAGAATACTGATTCGGTCACCTTTTCTTCGTCTACGAGTGTTTCGAAAACGGGGCTGGCAGGATAATCTGACACTGACGCGAAAGCCATCCCCAACATACCATCTGGAGGGGAAAACAACCCAGAGTATGTTGTTGCAGCACCGATGGTCTGACTGTCCGCCTGCTCAACGGTCAGATGGGTATACGTTCGGAAATGATGGAGAACATGCAGTGAGGCCAGCAATAGTGATGTTATCAGTATATTGATCGCCTGAGCACTCGGCTCCATCACTAAACTCGATTGTGAAATCCAGACCTGGCATGGCTTTGGCCGTGGTCGACGAAGCGGGGTCCCAGTGGGTCTGTCCTGAGCAACCGGAGCAAGTGGGCCCCGGAAGGAAGAGATCACTAGGTGGGTCTGACCAAACAAGTTGCGGGAGTTTAATGGGATGCACCCACCTAGATCCAGTGTCGACTTGAACTGAAATGGAGGTCAGGTTGACGTATGTTCGGAATGCAAAGGGAAGCATACCGTTAAAAGATTTGGGAGGAGTACCAATTGTGATGGTGCAATACCAGAGGTTGTATTCATGACCTGTCAAGGCTGCGGCACCAACAACACGCTTGTTCGAGTTCAGATGCTCCGTCCCATTCACGGCAAGAGAGTGGGACATCCCCGTATTTCTCTCATAATTTGCGAGGCCGCGGAGCATTTTACTGTAAAAATGGTATGGTCCTTGAACGAAGGGCGATAATGTAAGTTGAGCTTTAAACGTACGCATCGACTGATTCGACATGGGAGTGGACCGCGTCGAAATCGACGCGTTTGTCAAGCTTCGACCACGAAGACCGTTTGGAGAGTGGTATCATCGTTCCGCTGGTTTTCCGGACGAGCTGGACCATTGCAACAGTCGAGGAAACCGCTGCAAGGATGATTGCGGAGACTGCGAGACGCATTGTGGGGGATCGATCGATTAACATCGACGTATGCACCTTTAATCCCCAAGTGCATGGCAACGATCTGCCAGCACTCTGTATAGTTTAAATCATGATGCGGATGCGGTCAGAACCTTTCGGGATTTTGAAGACTGTTGATCTCTGTGTCGCCATTCATCGTCTGGCGAAGTGCCAGTCGAATCATGTCCAAATTTGAAGGACCGTGGGAATCCCCCCTTCTCCGACTCGGATCATCGATCGATCAATCATCGCCATCACCCACTCGTGCACCTCCACTAACCAACCAAATCTATCCGGGTCGCGCCGTCAGGCTCAAATCGCCTCTGACTCGGAAGTCGCCTTGGCCAACTCCCTCGATAGGGCTCAAGATTGGTAGCTGAACCCTAAACGGACTCGGATGGTCGGGGTAGGGTACGCGATTAAATACTCATCTACGACGAATGTGGAGATGTACATGTGAAACTAATAGCTGATGTAACGGCGATCAGACAGTGTTCGCAAATCCGACCTGTTTATTGCCTAAATCGAACACCGTGTAGACGCTCTCTAGAAAAACGCTACCGAGTACCCAGAATGCTGTGGTTGTGATTTGGACGAAGGTCGGTCAGCATGGAGCAACTGAAAACGACTTTTGGAAATCGAGAATATTGGAAGCTCACCGCGTTTGCCCCGGCCAGCGATGCCGCTGAAACAGTCACGAGAACCAGGCCAAAGCGGTCCCTGGTTGAGGATCGAAGCAGGAACTTTGATCTTACCACCGCCAAAGGAGAAGCTTATCGACGGGAAATCGTTACATGGGACTGTAGGACGTACGATGATGGAACCGAAGCATCGAATTAGAATTCATTGAAGGAGAACTCACAGCTATAAAACCCACGGCCGGTACTCATTCCACCGAGGGTCAAGTGCATATTGGCCACTTGTTTTTTATCACCAATGATCATGTTGGAACCGGTATCGATGACAGCGGCTACATTTCTCAAGATCGCCTGGTGGTTACTTCCTCCGAGTTCAATCTCTTGTATGTTCACCTGCCAGTATCCCTGGAGCGAGAGAGTTCAATAGCATAAGCTCACGACTGCGTCCTCTCGGCACTTCAGCTCACCTCTTCGGTCACGGGTGTATAGATGATGTTACCTGAATACAGGGCTTGGTTCGTTCCACCAAGGTACAACTTGCCTCCATCGGAAGTGAGCTTGATCGAAAATACTGGTTCGGTCACCTTTCCTTCATCTATGAGTGTTTCGAAAACGGAGCTGGCAGGATAATTTGATATTGAATGGAAGGCCATCCCCAGCATACCATCTGGAGAGGAATCCATCCCACTGTATGTTGTTGCGGCACCAATGGCCTGAATGTCCGCCTGCTCAACGGTCAGATGTGTATACGTTCGGAAATGACGGAGAACATGCAGTGAGGCCAGCAATGGTAATCTTATCAGTGTATTGATCGCCCAATACAGCGGCTCCATCACCAAACTCGATTTCGAAATTCAAACCCATGGCTTCGGCCGTACTCGACGAAGCGGGGTCCCAGCGGGTCTGTCTTGAGCAACCGGAGCAAGTGGGCCCTGGAAGGAAGAGATCACTACATGGGACTCAGCAAATAAGTTGCCAGGATTTAATGGAATGCACCCACCTAGAACCGGTGTCAATTTGAACTGAAGGGGAGGTCAGGTCAACGTATACCAGGAATACAAAGAGAAACATACCAGTAAAAGATCTGGGAGGGGTACCAACTGTAATGGTGCAATACCAGGCGCGGTATTTATTACTTTTCAAGGCTGCGGCACCTTGAACAGCGCGCTTCTTCGAGTTTAGAAGCTCCATCCCTTCCACGGCAAGAGAGTGGGACTTGCCCGTATTTCTCTCATAATTTTCGAGGCCGCGGAGTATTTTACTATAAAAATCGTTTTTGAACGAAAGGCGATGACGTAGGTTGAACTTTGAACGTACGCATCAACTGATTCGACATGAGAGTCGAGTGCATCAAAATCCACGGCGTTGTCAAACTTCCACCACGGAGAGTGTTTGGTGAGTGGTATCATCGTCCCGTTTGTTTCCTGGTCAAGCATAATCGTTGCCGCGGCGACTGTCGAGCCAACCGCGGCAAGGATAATTGTAGGGATCAGTACGAGGCGCATTCAGAACAGAAGGAGGAATTGACTGACCGGCATTTGACGACGGCAATCACTCTCTTAATTCACCAGTCCATCGTGGGTAAGAATTGACTGTCTCATAACAGATCATGTTTGAAGCCTAAAAAAAAAATCGAAACAACACCGGCGTATTGCGGTCAGATGATTCCACCCGCGCGCGTTGAAACCGCCGCGTTCTAGTATCGGTGTCCTGAAAGTTGCCCAAAGTCCACCGCCGCGTCAGACTCATGGGTCCTGCTGCCGGGCAGCTCAGTCGACGGCTCAGCATTGACGATCGATGTTTCAAAGAGTCCAATTGATCGATGATTCAGCCCGTGCGATTAGTTATACACTGGCAGTAACTGGATAGGTTCCATCATAGAAGCTCACTGGCAGAGGTACTGTGGTAGCAAATGTCATCAAAAGAAACGCAGTTGCACTTCCTACTCACAAGCCCTCCAGGCACCCCTGGACCTCAGTCCCCGACAACGTGAAGCACTAGTATTTTTACAACGATGCATTACATTTACATTTCACACGATGTCAATGATTTTCCAGGGTTAAAGAAACTGGGAAGCTGGAAGGAAAGACAATCAATGTTTGATGAGGGCGCCAATTGCCTTGCATGCATATTTATTTAAAAGGGTTAGATCTTCAGAGTAGATCGTTTTGATTTCGGTTTCGTTTCAGCCTGAGTGCCCGATTTGCTCGTCGTCGCGTAGTGCTGAGTTGTTGCATGATGGAGAGGGTCGGTGTTAACGAGGACGAAGACGAGAGGTCCTCGGCGTCTTCGTTTCGCCGCATTCCTTATCTTTGCGTTGTCTGATGGTTGCATGATGGTGGGGTTAAAAACACTGCCGACGACTTTTACTCGCGAGGTAGGTGTGGACGAGGATGAAGACGAGGGGTCCTCAACGTCGTTCAACGCGTCCCTTATCATCGCGTCGTCCTAGTCCGTGTTGTCATTGGCGTTATGCGTCATTGAGCCACTTCGCTGGGTGAAACCCACGGCCGGGATTGCGCAGTGAATTTGTCCGTCGTGTTGGCCAATTCGATGACGATAGGGAGGGTAAGGGATGCAGTGAGGCAATCACGACAATGACAGCGATAGCAGCAAGCAGCAGCGACTACGCAGAACGTGTACGTTGCGCGATCGCTTCTGTACGCTGGGGTAGCGAACCCAATAAACTCGAAGTCTCACCGAAGGAGTCCATACGGGACGTCGATACCAGACGCGGCGTAGCCTATCCAAAACGAGCCGCGGTACAAGACCTGTGAAACAAGAAAAAAACTAACATTAGCGAGGTCCAACGTAAAGTGACAGTAAACTTTAACTTACCTGGTGATGACGTTGTAAGCAATGGTTTAGCAGATATTATAGCGGCAAACGTTTGAATGTTAAGGGCATCAACAAAAGAAAGAAAAACCCCTAACGCAAAACACACACGCCACATTAAAGTACCCACGCCTTCCGGTATCCGGTCAAACGTTCCGGCCATGGTAAACCTGGACCCCAAAGAGGTCCAGGAACACTGAGAAAACGTCGGGTTTCGAGACTATCGAGTGTAGAAGCCACACGACTATGATACAAACGACTGGATTCATCTAAGCCATACATATGCCTGTGAAACGTGGACCGTTGATGTGGTTCGTTTGTGCACCAAACGATTTGGGCGCAAGTTCCACAGCAGGCATAGGTCAAGAGCTTTCCAGGATGATAGCCTCGTTTACATAGAGCGATGGTTGAGAGCTCATCGCCCGAGAAAATTGGCCATGTTCAGCCATGTCAATCTTCTCCGCCCGCGGCTTGTATCGATCAGATTCGATCAGCAAGATGATATGCAAATTCGCTATAAAAAACACATTGGCTAAGTGACTATCCAGGCGGAGAGAGTTCGAGAGCTTGTAGCCCGAGGGCGATGGTGTCTGTTGACAGCTACACTACAATTAGTACTTGGACTAGTCATTGACCGGCCCCTTCCCCCTGCGGTGATTGTCAGGTGGTGAGGTACTGAGCGGTGAGCACGCAATTGCAAGTGTAACAGCCGGGGTATTAAAAACACGTTGTATTAGGATCATGGAGTGCAGCTATAAGAACAGGAAGAGCGCATGTTAGAATGAGCAAGTCCTGAATCCCTAGAGCAGGTATAAACGAGCAAAAGAAGTGTCCAAGAAGTGATTAGACTGCATAGCTACTTGTGGATGTGCATAGAAAGCATGGATGGATGCGCGCAACAGACCATAGATATCATAAGCTAGCTAGTTCGGACGCCGATCGTCTTGAAGGACCGGACAAACGATAAGGTCAGTTGGACTTCCTGAACCGTACACGGGGAGACAATCAACATGATAGGGTCCGGGTTGGACCTGTTCAATCGTACACCTTCATCGCTTCCTCTAGCGCGTCCGCGTCCACACCAAAGGACACGTCGAACGACGAGTCGGCATCGCGAGCTTCCTGCGCAGGCTCTGCCACGCCAAATTGAGTAAATCTGCCACGTGGTTGTCTCGAACCGGTTGTCATTGTAAGCTTTTTGCTCGTCGCCGTCCCGGCATTGGCGAGCAACGGAGGTTTGAACCGCGGTACGGTCAGGGTTTTGGAGGTCTGAGAGGAGACATATTGAGAATGCTGGAGTGGGACTGCACGACGCATCCCCAGAGGCGGAGGACCGGAGCGCGCGCGCTGTATCGATGCTGGGGGATGGGCCACCCGTGGCTGTGGAGGTTGTGGCTTCGGTGACGCTTCGCGGATGCGTGGCGGAGGGTTCTGTATGAAAAACGATGTATCCATCGCCACATCGCTGTCCTGGTCGTCCACTTGCATGTACGTGGTGACATCCGCGTGCGTGATCGAGCCAGATACGGGAGTCTCCCATTCGGTATCTGTTTCGGTGAGATCGATGACGTCTTGCATGGGGCTGTCGAAAGGCTCTGGGATGGGAGCCTTGCGAGCTGTGGGGTGATTGGCGTCCGACGGTCGAGGAGGAGGCCGAGCCAGCTTTAGGTCGTAGTTCAGATTTGGGTTCGGCAATGAAGATGGTTTAGACTTCCCGGATACGAGGTCGACGCCCGGTGCGCCCAGGCTTGCCATCTTTGTTACTCCGCGATTACAAGGCTCTGCCATGGACGGGGTGCATGTTCGCTCCGGAGGATTCGTCGTTGATGCCGCGGGCCAGACAGAAGACGCGCTCGAGGTCTTTGTGAGGGGACGTGCGACCCGAGCAGTGTGGATGCCACTCCGACCCAGCGAGTGCTCTCGCTCCTTTTCCTTCTCCCGCACGGCCAGTCTCTGTTTCTTTTTCGAGTTTTCGTCGAGTTGTCTGGACACGTCTTTAAGAAGCTCTACAAAAGCCACTGCTTCGGGTTCGTCTTCTGTGAGAGCATATCTTTGGTTTGAAGTGGATGCAACGGTCGAGTGAGAGGACGATCGTGGTCTGGTAGACTCACGGAGACGATTTATGGACGAGGTAGAGGACGAGAGTGGGTTTGCGCGTCTTGATCTGGATGGCTCCGAGGATCGAGGTGGCAGAAGGGTGGGTGTCCACGAGATGAGGTCCGCTGCTGGACGTGAGTAGACCTGGTGGACGCGTGTCGAGGAGAAGCTCACATTTTTTGTCGCGCTCTGCCTCTTTTATGAGAGCCTGCAACGCTGGATTTGTGCTTTGGGACGCGACCCATTTGACGACGACGTCGTCGTTGTGGTCCATATTACCATGTGGTCACGTGCCAAGTCACTTTTCGTTGAGTACTTCGACGATATGATGATGGCTACAAAGAGTCGCGAGCTCGTTGAAGACATACGAGCGAACATACCAACACCGTTTCCGACTCAGCAACTGAATTTTACACTCGTCGTCGATGAAGTTCGCGATTCTTGCTTGACAACCCTCGCAAACATTTTATCCGTATCTCTTTCCGATCAGTCGCTCTCTCAACTACACCACCTCGTCGACTCTACCGCTCCTTTGCTAGACACACCAGACGCTCACCTCGCACAGGCCATCGTCGCCCTTCTCGTCGACCTCGAGCAGCTCCCCGCTTCCCTTGCATCCTCCCCTCAGCTCGTTCCCCAAATAGACCCTTTTGCGGACAATGTCAGCGCTCCTTCAAAGTCGCCGTATGCCCCCATGGTCTCTCTCCAGCGACAGTTGTCCTCCTTGCAGCCCTCCGCTGCCCCCGTCTCTTCCGGTTCCAGGCCCACCCCTGCGGAAAGCGTCAGGACTGCTCTCCTCTGTGCGCGTATCGACGAACAGCTCGAGACAGTCGTATCCCTCTGTAGAGCGCGCGCGGCGCCATCTCCTTCGCCAGTCCGCCCATCCTTTGACGACACCCTCCCCCCAGAGTACGATGCCGCGTACTACGAGTACCCGCCAGAGTACGTCGCTGACGCTTTCGCCGAGGAAAGCCCGAGCGATCAAAAGCATTTACTTGACCAATATCCTCCTGAAAAGGTCTCGCCTCATCCATCGACTTCGCCATTTCCATCCGGGTCCCTATTGATGGCCGAGCGTGGTCGATCTTCCAACTCCATCGATCTGGAGAGGATAACGCACGCCATCGACACGCTGTATGCTGCAGCTCCACAGCTAGCAAATCAGCGCGTAGAACTCCGCCAAGAAAAGATCATTCAGATGGAAGAGGCAAGGGTAGCAAAAGGAAAAGAACGTACGCGCACAGATGCTGCCGATCAAGAACTTGACACGATGCTCGATTTGCTCGGTCGGGCGTCTTCCAGGGAAATTCCCGACCAAAGTGTAGTTTTGCATGCACACCGTGAGGCGCGTGAAAAGGGCGTCGCTGAGATCCAAGAACAGGTGAGCGGTGCTCCCTTGGTGTTTTGCAACTTTTCTGAAGCTATCTCCAGCGTAGTAAATATCTAGAACACATCGTTCACCGCACCCATGCCGGGAGGTTGCACAGCCAAGACGCGGTGCCCACGCTCAGCCGTTCCTATTCTTCCCCTTCAAGTGGCCTGGCGCAGCTTAGGGAAGAGGTTCAGAGCTCAGAGGGACAGGTGGAAGAGAGAACCTCGAGGGATGGAAAACGCGCCTCATACCCTGCTGCGCCCAATCACGACACAGCTCTCGAACTACCATCAGAGAGATCGAGGAACAGGAGCCATTCTACTTCCAATCTTGGCTGGTTGAGGTCCAAGGACAAGTCTGGCGCCAAGGAAGGGTTTGGCGCGGTGATGATGAAGACACTCTCGTCGGAACCAAAGACTCTGCCGTCCGCAGTTGCCTCCAGATCTGTTCGGAGCTTCTCGGGCAGGTTACGCGGTGGCAGCAAGGCCCGGTCTCCGTCCGCTGGCGGAGAGAACGTCAATCATGGTGCGTCTTTTCGCGGGCATGACACCTGTATGCGTCTCAGAATATTGATCAGGCGCGCTTGATATCGCTTATGTGGCCGAGCACCACGAGACACTCAAACACGTCCTTCTCTTCGTCGCTTATGCATCGCCTTCGAACTTGACTCCTTCCGGGGTGCCTACGGCGGAGGTACTTCCCAGCACTTCCAGCGGTACATATGGAGACTGCCTGTTTCTCAGGCTTGGTGGTACGCCCTCTCCCCCGCTCGCCCTTCCGGTGCCCGTCGTTCCAGGTTCCAAGACGGTCCTGTCTCGGGGAAGTCATTGGGAGGTCAAGGCAAGCTGCTACGACAGCAGTGGTCAGCAAACGGACAACGAGGATGTGAGCCTTCTTCCAGCGTCCGAACTCGCCTCGCTCTCCCCAACGTCGTATGCGTGTTCGTCGTGTTCTCTTCCTCTCGTCTCCACACCACCTACGTGGTATCGCGATCTGCCCTCGGAGCATTGGGAGGAGCTTATCGATTCGTGGATGTGTCATCCAGAGGGACAGACGCTCGCCAAGACCGGGATGCATGGCGGCGATGGTAAGGGGAAGGGGAACAGTTTCGGGTTTTGGCCGACCCCCGATGAGGCTTTGGTGGGAGGGAGTTATGTCATGTTCGATGCGGAAGCGGTTGCGAGCGGAAACATTAGGTGTGTTGGAGGCGGTGAGGTGAGTGGTTTATGCGGTCGGTGGTGCTCTCCAGTTTTCCTGCGATCATTTTGTTACGGACGTTAAAGAAGACCACTCGTCGCGCTTCCATCGACGTACGCGTGTTTCCCACCCCTGGAAGCCCTCGTTGGTTTCTAGGTGGCAGGGACCGCGATCTGGTTGATACAACACGTCCAAAAATAACTCTGCTTCTCTTTAACAACCCTTTTTGCCGAGGACAATGCGTTGGGGGCTACACAAGAGGGCACATGTCATTTTTTCCACTTCTTCTGGACATTTACATGAATTTCGTCTTGCTAACGACAATTTAGCGCGGTGGAAACACTCGCTTGGCACGCTGTCTGTGTGGTGCGGTCTTAGGCAGGCTACATGACCGGAGACTGGAAGATAGCTCGGTTTCGCGGATGTATCGGTTGTTCAAGTATGCTATTCGGCCGATCAGTACCACGGCACAGTGAGTGTTTTTATTCATTTCTGGGGGACGAGACGGTCTTATGCAAACTCGCGAGCAGAGTTCCCAAGATACCGATGACTGCATTTGTGTTGCATGACATGCTGGAGCATGTTCAAGCCCATGCGACGTATCGATTCGTGTTGTCGGACGAAGAGGAGGAAAGACCGAGGATTTTGGTAGGTCACACTCGTATGAACGCATAAACGACGTTTAGGAACTGATCAACGTAGATTTGGTTGTTCAAACCTCGGATACGGATATCGTACATGCTTCCCGCGTCAGCCCTGCTTCCCAAGAGCGGTACGATCGGCGGTTCGAAAGTGTTGTACAAAATACTCGGTCCGACGACGGACACGTCTGATTTGAAGGAGTGAGTGTGTCGCGAATGAGATCTCTGTCGACTTGCTGACTGGGCGATACAAGGATCTTGAACAAATACCCTGGGTTCCCACAAGCGGAGTATCTATTTTACCCGATGGACGTGTGTCGACAGTTGGCTGGGTTGTTGAAGGAGAGTACGGGGTCGTATCCGGAGAGTATGCGTACGATGACGGGATTGGATGTAGGATGGTTGATGATGGCGGGGTGAGGTGAGGTTGTTGGACGTGTTTCTGGAATCTGGAATCTGGATGGATTTGTTTTCGTTTTCGTTGTTATACATACTAGTAGATGTCTCTTTGTTCTCGTTCGGTTTGTTTGGGAGATGAGGTTCGTTGTGATTCTCGTTGGTGTGAACCATTAATATTCGGTTGGATGCGTCGATCTAAATTAGGCCTATAGGTCGATCATAACCACAATTTGGACTTCTCCTAACGATCAATTGTGCTATGGCTACTCCCCTTCCGAAGGTCAACCCCAGTGAAAACTTGCTATGCTCGATTCGGTCGACGTATGTTCTAATGTGCGGAAATATGATATGTTTGAAATTCACAGAAGGAGGCATAAATATGCACGAGATGAGACTATAATCA
>JBBPOS010000491.1:0-21696 GCA_038091575.1 Leccinum subgranulosum
TGGCTCGCTTCCTGAGAGTCCTTTGGGATGAGGTTGTCTCACCCATTGCTGATTTTCTTCAGGCAACAGTTCCACTTGGCTCACGTATCTGGTGGTGTCCCACTGCCGAGTTCTGCCTTCTGCCATTGCACGCGGCTAATCCTTATCGAAACGGCCAAAGAGGCTTTTCCCATTTGTACATCTCATCTTACACTCCTACGTTGACTGCTCTCATCCGTGCGAGACGGAATCGTCCATCGGCGACGACTTTGATGAAATCTTTCCTTGCTGTGGGTCAGGCGAACGCAAAAGGCGAAAGCGAGCTTTTCTCTGTCGGCACTGAATTGACCATCATTGCCGAGCGCATTCAGGGTCTCGCCACGGTCACGCGCCTTGAAGGTTCCGAATCCAGTATGTCCCAAGTCTCGAAGGAGCTCAGGACGAGCGAGTGGGTTCACTTTGCCTGTCACGGTATCCGAAACAGAAAGCAACCCTTTGACTCCGCATTTGGTCTCTATGACGGCCGGTTTACAGTGGAACGGATCATGGGATGCGAGTTAGAGAACCCGGAGTTTGCCTACCTGTCTGCTTGTCATACGACGGTCGGAGACGAGGAGAGTCCAGACGAGATCATCCACTTGGCGTCGGCGATGCAGTTTGCAGGGTTCCGGTCTGTGATTGGGACGATGTGGGCGGTGGACGACGAAGATACGAACAAGATCACGAGCACGTTTTACGAGAATATGTTGGATGGATGTGGTCGGCTGGATCACACTCGAGCGGCGTTGGCGCTGCACAAGACGATGAACTCATTGGTTGGTATTGTTCCGCTTGATCAGCGCATTCTGTATGTACATATCGGTGCCTAGTCCATGTCATTGTATGGTTGCCTCGTACTTATGTATTTGATGTGTCTCTTCGCATATATTTGCTCGAACGTGTGAATGTCTGGTTATGCGAATGACTGCTTTTTGAACAGTATGACGACCCTGGGCTTTGCGAGCGGCGTCCAGAGTTACATCCCAGCATGTGGGAGAAGCTGTTGGGCCATCGTCGATATCTCATTCCTATCGAGGGCCTCTCTCTGATTGTGATGGTTAGGTCGGGGATGCGGGATGGGGACGGTTTCGAACCCACGAGGGGGGATCAGATACGCATTATTATTTTGTTATTCACGTTCTGACCCTCCGTCATGAACACGGTCCTTCGTCAGGCATAAGGCATTTAAATCTGGCATATCTAGTAGTACTGAGCGATGCGGACCAATCGTTGAGGATAGTAGGGCTCGCTGAAAACAACGCTCTCGATCGAGATGGAACCTGAGAAGAGATCTTGCCACTACAGTCGGCGGATCGTCTTGTCTTGACTGGCGTTGTGCCGCCGTGGATAAAATCTGCGATGTGTTAACTTTAACCCAGATTTATGTGTCACCTGCGGCATCGGCGGTCAGGAACTGAGTCACGAGCACCTGCTCTGAAATGAGTACCTTCAGTATGACTGACAATCAGGTGTTCATCCCGGGAACTCCGTGAAAATGCTGCGTGCGCACGATGCAAACCGGAGCCACCAAGTTGTGGATGGCTAATGAGTTGTGTAGTGCGACTCTGCTTTCTCGAGGATGGTCGCCCTGGGACGAGTGGGACCACGTGTTGCATCGTGACTGACTGTTTTCGTCCGAAATTTGATGTGGTTGCTGAACCTGAAGAGCATCAATTCCATGTACGTGTTCCCCGGAGTCTGTTGCAAACGTAGCAGAGAAAGTAGCGACCTCAGCTGAAGGCATTGCCGCAAGTATTCCGACATAGAGACTAGCTCACAGCCAAGAGGATGCTGTATACCGTGACCTATCACTATATGCGATACGTCTTGAGTCATGGTCATGGAAAGAGCGCTTACCTCCGCGTAACGCTGAATGGCAGTTGGGATGAACGATAAGTAAGTTGAACCAGTGCATGATCGTCGAGCTGGGAGTGTGGATCAGAGTTTGCATGGGAAGGAATTGGTTGATCGTAGCGACGTCGTCATCGCGTACCAGGCGTTCGCGTGCGTGTGTATTTACTCGCACTTTTCCGCAAACACGGTGGGGACATTGGAAAATACGAGGACGGCCGCATGAGCAGAGCGAGTGCGAGACGCGCGAGGGTTCACGTGTTCACGTATTTGCGTGCGCGTTTGTGCGCTCGGTTCCTATGCTCGCCGTCGCGCGAGGGAATTTAGGCGTACCTCCTTGTGCATGCGTGTCGTGCGTGAAGGTAGGCGAGCAAGCGCGTCATGAGCGAGGGCGGGCGGGGTCGGTGAGCAAGCCAGGTGAGGCGTAGGTCCGCATGGACGTCCAGGTGGGATGATCATTGATGTAGGGAAGGCGAGGACGAGGGAGGTAACGACCTACAGCGACCGTCGTTGTGCCGAGAGCATACGGCAGTCGTCGCACACCGTCCTGGATGCGGCGAGGGCGACGGTGAGTGAGGCCAATGAGGGCGGGATGGCAGTAATACGGCAGAGCGACAGTGGGTGCGAAGACGGGTGGATGAGGGCGAACGACGTGGATAAATCGATGTGTTGTAGTTACAGTAGTCAAAGTTGACGTCGACGGTCTATGTACACAGTTGGGCAATGCAGTCGTGCGGAGAGACTCAATATGCGTACTTGTTTTTCGGGACCGTCGTCGTCCACCTCGTGCGCTTGCTTGCGTTTCGACATATCTGTGCGTGTCGAACGTAGTTTGCTAAACTTAGTAAGAGGGTACGTCTATCAATGGAAAGTGCTAGGATACGAAGGGATGGGCGAAACCGCAGGTTTCCGGCCCGGGACTGTGCCCGATCTGTCGGGTGAAGCGAGCTGTGTGGGTGGGATGGGACACCGAACAGCGATGCTTACGCCTTGACGAGAGTCGAGCGAACAGCCTCGGACAAAACTACAGGCGATAGGTTTGGACGGGGGCTGTGAGGGGAAGAGAACGACTAAGCTAGTGAACAGAGCTGCGAGGCAGCGGGACGAGCTAGGGACAGCGAAAGATGCAGCGCCACTTCGCTTCTCACGCGCAGACTAAAACCTACGCGTGGCTGGTGCCTCGCCTTGCCTAGGCCGCCAATGATGGACGATCGGAGAGTCGGAGCGGAGTCGACATCATTGCCAGTCACCATTACTTATCCCCCGAACGACGTTGCACACGATGGTCACAACGACAACCACTACCACCACCACTGGCACCACATCAACTTGAATTAACTGTACGACGTACACACACAGTCCAGGCAGATCTCTACGAACTTGTCCAGTACGTTGTCGTGATCACCATCGGCTCCATATCTCTGACGCACCCGTCAAGGAAATCATGATGGAACATGATGAATAGAGGCGTATTGAACCCCATACTACGCGGGTTCTTTCTACGACACTATCTCAGCGGTCAAACCTGTCCTCGAATCCGGGTGAGCTAGCACCCCGTCGCGTCGAAGACTCGATCGCGTTCGTACTCACGAATTTCATAGAGATGAACAAGCTCTGGATTCGTCTACACCACCAAGGTCACTCTCGCGATCGCGAGAAACGCGAGATGGAACGTCGCAAACTCCATATCCTCTTCGGCACCAACCTCGTCCATCTCTCCCAGCTCGACGGCGTCATCGGGAAATATACCAAAAGAGCGTACTCCCAGCTATACTGGAGCAAGTCATCAACTGTAAAGACATCATGATCGCATCTGATGGAAGTCGTCATCCAGGTGGGTGTATACGTGTATACTGTCCTGAAATTGATTAACGACTCCTGTAGGCATTCACGGATGAGTTCCACCTCCATTCGCTCTGAGGACCGTTTTATCTGAAACCGACCCGAAAGTCAACATCAAATTGACCATCATCACGCTTATCGACAGACTCACGGCCCACGGCGCCCGCGAGGAGGAGAGCGAGGACTCAGAGGACCCAGAGGACCCAGGAAACTGGAAGAGGCTGCCGCCAATGCTTACAATCAGCCGGACGCCGAAAAGGTCGAGGGCGCAGATGCTTGGGGTAGCCCAGTCAGAAGATAACATCGGGGACGGTGTGACTCAACGGAGTCTCGTCGGAAGAAGGAAAAGGAATTGAAGAATGACACTGCGCCTGTAAGAAAGTTCCGTGGCATATCAAAGGACGTCCAGCTCTGTCCTTTGGAAACAAGTCGTCAAACTTATCAAGGTGCATACGGTCAGTTATACACCAATTAGTGACGTTCTGACAATGCGATCGCAGGCTCGACGAGACTCGTCAATAGAGCTATCGCGGCCCTCTTGGTCTCGCTCACGAATCTTTCCCTGAGTTGTTACCTAGACAAACTCAAATACGTGGATCAGATTTTAGCTTTCGCGCACAGCAAAATCAAAGAGTATCCCGAAAGGTACATTTTATTTCTAAATACATGTGTCTACTCCTGACGCCGATCTGATGCAGCTCGCATCTCGACGCTCCACAAACGGGTGCGAATCTCGCAGCGCTGCTCGTATCATCCTGCTCACGTTGCTTGCCATCCCACGCTACGGCCCGCTCCTGACGCAACAGCTATTTTCCACACACCCTTCCATTGCACACAGCATCGTCTCTAACGCGCTCACGAGACAGGGATCGAGATGCCCGAGGACCTGGATGGAGTCTTGGATTCGTGTCACGTTTTGATCAAGGATCAGACGGACGCTTCTGCCGTCGGTGGTGGGTCAGTGAAAGACGTGAAGGAGATAGGGAGACAAGGTCCGTATGCGGTGGAGAAGGAGGATACGGCGGAGTAGCGCGGATGGTGCATCTGTTTAGGGCTAAGTCATTCTGGGTGCAGTTTGAGGTGAGTATTCAGATTTTCTGGATCGAGAGAGTCGAGAATTAACTGGCGCACCGTACTCGTCGGCTGCTGAAAACTGCATATCGGCACTTTGCGGTATTCGTTTCCTGCGCTCATCACTTCGACCATCAAGCTCTGTCGGTGGTACAAAATTCGTGAACATTTGGTGAGATCGGACTCATTATGTTTGTCTTCTAACCTCGACAATGAATAAAAAGACGACTGGCAATCGAAAGCACTTCCATCCTCGCGATACAAGACAACTCTCCTTCACTCACCCTCCGTCTCTTCCTACTCACCGCTCAAATCACCTCCGAATGCGACTCTGGGTTCGAAGAACTAGCGTATGACCTGTACGTCGATGCGTTTTCGGTGTACGAAGACTCTATTTCGGAGAGCCGAGCACAGTTGGCTGCGATCACGTTGATCATTGGGACGTTGCAGGGAGCAAAGCTGTTCGAGGTGGACGGGTATGACACGTTGATCACCAATGCTGCGTTGCGCGCCAAGTTGTTGTGGAAGCCGCATCAGAGGACGGCAGTGCATACTGTAAGTCATTTGTGGTGGCAGGAGGCGGCAGTGGGGAGGATGGGGAGGGTGCCAAGGCGGTGAGTATCGTCCTGCGCTATCGATCGTGACTGACGGGTTATCAACAGTACCCAAAGGAGGACAGCAAACGAGTGCTGGAATTTTTGCATTTGCGAATCGCACATTCGGCGACGGAGGAGATCGTCACTGTTCAGATATACTGTGATACGCTCGATCAATATCTGTATTACTTTGATCGCGCAGCACTTGCTGTGCGTATCTCTTCACTCTACACTCTCTTGATGCACTTTCTGACATTGTCACAAATTGCTCCAAATTCATCGTCTTGCTCGTAGAGCTCATCACGTTCTGGATCGACAATATCGCCTCGTTGTCGTCTTCCGCTTCGTACCTGCACCCGTCGCAACGAATCAAAGGTGTGGCGTCGCCCAGACATGATCCAGTGACATTTCCGAAACACACTCAATTCAAAGAAGACGTCGGAGAACTTGATTTCGATCAGTCGATGCCGTTTTCTTTTGTCGTCGTTTTAGCCCGGGCCCTTTTTGGATTGATTGATGTCTTAAGGCTACTAGTACTTCTTTCTGGCCAGGTTTTACCTTAGGCTATGCGAACAGCCTCTGACAGAAATGCCAACTCGTTGCTGTGCAAACTAAATATATATATAGAAAACACGAGGCTGCCTCAAGTTTCTTCTTTCACTGTCTAGTGCCCTCCTTACCATCCCAACCCTCAGTGAAATAAGATGGAATCGAAAGGTGCTTATTTCACTGTTTTGTCGAGAAGAGCCTCAGTGAAATGACATTCACGCCGTCAGCCAAAAAGCAGTCATCTCGAGCAAAGTCTCACACCAAGCATGAGAAAGGAGGCCAGTGGGACTCGATTGAAGAGGCGATTGTTTCAGTCAAGGAGATACTCTCACGAGCGGAGTTAACGTTCGCCAAGTTCGAGCAAGGGGACGGGACGGGCCACATTAGCGATGCAATTGTTCTTGATCGCGAAGCACTGGACCGTTGCCCACCCGGTCACGACGAACGATGGAGCTCACTAAACGGGCTTGCCATTCATCTGCTGGGTCGTTACAACCATCTCGGAGCGGTGGAGGACATGGAGGAGGCAGTTATCCATGGCAGAGAAGCACTGGAACTTTGCCCAGAAGGGCACCCAAATCGTTCAACGTCGTTGATCAATGTCGCAAACTCTCTCTGGACTCGTTACGACCAACTTGGAGACATGACGGACCTCAATGAGGCCATCATCCTCGGGAGACAAGCACTCGACCTTTGCCCGTCAGGGCACCCGAAACGATCAACGTCGTTGAGCAACATCGCAAACTATCTCCGCACTCGTTACGACCAGCTCGGAGACATGACGGTCCTCAATGAGTCCATCATCCTCGGGAGACAAGCACTCGACCTTCGCCCGTCAGGGCACCCGCATCGATCAGCGTCGTTGAACAACGTCGCAGACTATCTCTACACTCGTTATAACCAGTTTGGAGACACGACCGACCTCAATGAGGCCATCATCCTCACGAGACAAGCCCTCGGCCTTTGCCCATCAGGGCATCCAGAACGATCAAGGTCGTTGAACAACGTCGGAAAATATCTCTGCACTCGTTACAAGCAGCTTGGAGACATGACGGACCTCAATGAGACCATCATCCTCGGGAGACAAGTCCTCGACCTTTGCCCGTCAGGGCACCCGAAACGATCAACGTCGTTGAACAACATCGCAAACTATCTCCGCACTCGTTACGACCAGCTCGGAGACGTGACGGACCTCAACGAGGCCATCATCCTCGGGAGACAAGCACTCAACCTTCGCACGTCAGGGCACCCGCATCGATCAACGTCGTTGAACAACGTCGCAGACTATCTCTACACTCGTTACAAGCAGTTTGGAGACACGACCGACCTCAATGAGGCCATCATCCTCACGAGACAAGCCCTCGACCTTCGCCCGTCTGGGCACCCGAAACGATCAACGCCGTTGGATAACGTTGCAAACTATTTCTGCACTCGTTACAACGAGCTTGGAGACATGACGGACCTCAATGAGGCCATCATCCTCGCTAGACAAGCCTTCGACCTTCGCCCACCTGGCCATCCCCGTCGATCATCGTCGTTACGTACAATTGCACATTGTCTCCGTGTTCGCTTCACCCAGTCGAACAAGTTGAAGGACAGAGAGGATCTATTCAGTCTCTACACCCAGTTGTCAAATATCTCACAAATATCCTCACCAGTTGATCTCACTGCTGCCAAAGAATGGATCACGCAAGCTGAGAATTTCCGCCATCTCACAGTCCTTCTCGCATACGAAACATCACTTCGCCTACTCGTTCAACATCTTGCCATTTTACCATCCCTACCTAATCGTCTCCAGAGTTTCAAAGACCTCGCTTCATCCCTAGCAATCGACGCCTTTTCCGCTTGTCTCCGTAATCAACGTGCCAAAAAAGCGATTGAGCTTCTCGAGCAAGGTCGCGGTGTATTCTGGACCCAGATTGCTCGTCTCCGTTCCCCTCTTGAAGATGTCATTGCCTCGGGCCAGGAAGGACAGTCCCTTGCAGACGAGTTTACTCGACTCTCATCAGAAATACGCAATACAATTCATTCACAAGGTCCAGATCAGCACAATAAGCTGTTCGGTCTTAATCTTGATTTGCAATCCGCAATCTCTCAAATTCGCGAGTTACCCGGTCTTGCTCGATTCCTTCTCCCCCCTTCCTTCTCAGAGCTCCAGTACGCTGCCAGTGGAGGACCGATCGTCGTCGTGAATGCTAGTCAGTACACGTGCGATGCACTCGTTGTCTTTTTTGACAGAGATCCGGTTCATATCCCGTTGCAAATCACCAAATCCCGTGTTCAGAACCTGTCATTGGACCTCCGATCTCTGACTTTGGATGCAAACACAATGGACATGGGGAGAGATCTCGCTCGCTTCCTGAGAATCCTCTGGGATGAGGTCGTCTCGCCCATTGCTGATTTTCTTCAGGCAACAGTTCCAATTGGCTCACGTATCTGGTGGTGTCCCACTGCCGAGTTCTGCCTTCTGCCATTGCACGCGGCAAATCCGTATCGGAACAGTCAAAGAGGTTTTTCCCATCTGTACATTTCGTCTTTCACTCCCACGTTGACTGCCCTCATCCGTGCAAGACGGAATCGTCCATCGGCGACGACTTTGATGAAATCTTTCCTTGCTGTGGGTCAGGCGAACGCAAATGGCGAAAGCGAGCTTTTCTCGGTCGGCACTGAACTCGCCATCATTGCCGAGCGTATTCAGTGTCTCACCACGCTCATGCGCCTTGAAGGTCCCGAATCGAGTATGTCTCAAGTCTCGAAGGAGCTGAGGACGAGCGAGTGGGTTCATTTTGCGTGCCACGGTATCCCAAACAGGGAGCAACCCTTTGACTCCGCGTTTGGTCTCTATGACGGCCGGTTTACAGTGGAACGGATCATGGGATGCGAGTTAGAGAACCCGGAGTTTGCCTACCTGTCTGCTTGTCATACGATGGTCGGAGACGAGGAGAGTCCAGACGAGGTCATCCACTTGGCGTCGGCGATGCAGTTTGCAGGGTTCCGATCCGTGATTGGGACGATGTGGGCGGTGGACGACGCAGAGACGAACAAGATCACAAGCAAGTTTTATGAGAATATGTTGGATGGATCTGGTCGGCTGGATCACACTCGAGCGGCGTTGGCGCTGCAGAGGACGATGAACTCATTGGCTGGTATTGTTCCGCTTGATCAGCGCATTCTGTATGTACATATCGGTGCCTAGTCCATGTCATTGTCTTGTTGCCTCGTACTTATGTATTTGATGTGTCTCTTTTCTATTTGCGATCAGTATCGAACATGTGAATGTCTGGTTATGTCGATGACTGCTTTTTGAACAGTATGACGACCCTGGGCTTTGCGAGCGGCGTCCAGAGTTGCCTCCCAGCATGTGGGAGAAGCTTGTTGGGCCATCCTCAATATCTTGCTCCCATCGGGCACCCCTCTCTGATTGTTAGGGTCAGGTCGGGGATGCGGGATGGGAATGGTTTCGAAAGGGGACCCAGTACCCATCATCATTTCGTTATTCAAGGTCTGACCCTGCGTTATGTGGGGAACTAGCCAACGTGGATGCGGTTCTTTGCCAGGCATAAGGCATTTAGATCTGGAATATCTAGTACTGAGTGATGCGGACCAGATTGTTGAGGATAGCAAGACCTGAGGGATCTTACCTCCAGCCTGTCCCGAGAACATGGGAAACTCCTCAGCGGGTCCCTGGGGCCAGAAACCGTAAGGATTCAGGTCGGCCAGATGAAGCGTCATCTCGTATGTCTCACCGCGTGCTCGGCAGTGGCACCGAATTCGCCCTCGGAGCCATCATCGCTGACGACCTTCTTGTACTAGAACCGTAACGATGATCATGTCGCGGTAATGCTTACATAATTAGTGTACTTAAATTTCTCGAACTACTCATTGCCGTGCAAACTAAAAATACAGAAAACACGAGGCTGCAAGTGAGTCAAGTCGCCAACATTCTCACATTCTTCTTTCCACTGTCCAGTGCCCTCCTCACCATCCCAACCCTCAGTGAAAGAAGATGAAACCGAAAGGTGCTTATCTCAGTGTTTATTGAGAAGAACCTCAGTGGAATGACATTCACACCGTCAGCCAAAAAGCGGTCGTCTAGAGCAAAGTCTCACACCAAGCATGAGAAAGGAAGCCAGAGGAACTCAATTGGAGAGATGACTATTTCAGTCCAGGAGATACTTATACAAGCGGACTCAACGTTCGCCAAGTTTGAGCAAGGGGACGGGACGGACCACATTAGTGAAGCAATCATCCTTGGTCGCGAAGCACTGGACCGTTGCCCACCCGGTCACGACGAACGATGGGTCTCACTAACTCAGCTTGGTAATCATCTCTGGATTCGTCACAACCATCTAGGAGCGATAGAGGACGTCGAAGAAGCACTTATCTACCGCAGAGAGGTACTGGAACTTTGCCCAGAAGGGCACCCAAATCGATCGACGTCGTTGAGCAATGTCGCAAGCAATCTCTGCACTCGTTACGACAAGCTTGGAGACATAACGGATCTCAATGAGGCCATCATTCTCGGGAGACAAGCCCTCGACGTTTGCCCGTCAGGGCATCCGGGTCGATCAACGTCGTTGAACAACGTCGCAAACTATCTCTCCATTCGTTACAACGAGCATGGAGACATGACGGACCTCAATGAGGCCATCATCCTCGCGAGACAAGCCCTCGACCTTTGCCCGTCAGGGCACCCGGATCGATCTGATTCGGTCAACGTCGTTGGGCAATGTTGCATCCTATCTCTGCACTCGTTACGACCAGCTTGGAGACATGACGGACCTCAATGAGGCAATCATCCTTGGGAGACAAGCCCTCGACCTTTGCCCGTCAGGGCACCCGCATAGATCAACGTCGTTGAACAACGTCGCAAACTATCTCTCCACTCGTTACTACCAGCTTGGAGACTTGACGGACATTAATGAGGTCAGGACGATGTGGGCGGTGGACGACGAAGATACGAACTAGATCACGAGCAAGTTTTACGAGAATATGTTGGATGGATGTGGTCAGCTGGATCACACTCGAGCAGCGTTGGCGCTGCAGAGGACGATGAACTCATTGGTTGGTATTGTTCCGCTCGATCAGCGCATTCTGGATGTACATATCGGTGCCTAGTCCATGTCCGGTTTGTATCGTTGTACTATGGTTCCCTCGTATATTTGATGCGTCTCTTCCCATACTTTTCGATCAGTATCGAATGTGTGATTTTTGAACAGTGTGACGATCTTGGGCTTCGCGAGCGGCGTCCAGCGTTGCATTCGCGCATGTTGGAGAAGCTCATGGACCATTGTCAATGTCTCACTCCCATCGAGCGCGCCTCTCTGCATATGAGGGTCAGGTCGGGCAGACGTGATGGGAACGGTTTCGAACCCACGAGGGGGACCAAGTATCTACCATTATCTTGTTGTTCAAGTTCTGACGCAGCGTCATGCCGGGGAACTCGCCAAATTGAACGCGGTCCTTCGTCAGACATAAGGCAATTAGGTGTGGAATCTATAGTACTGAGCGATGTGGACCAAACCGTTGAAGATCGCACGGCTCCATCACTGCAAACAACCTCTCTCTATCGAAATGGAACCTAAGACCTGAGCGAGCTCGCCACTAGAGCCGGCGGATTGTCTCGACTCGACTTGGATACTTGCGTTGTTCTGCCGTGGATAAGTTTTGCGAGGGATGGATTCAAGTATAAGGACTTAACTTAACCCAGATGTCTGTGTCACCTGCGGCATCGATGGTCGAAAACTGAGTCACGGGACATAACTTGAAATTAGTACCTTGAGTATGCCTGATATTCAGGTGTTCGTCCCGACATCGCATGAAAGGGCTGCGTGCGTACAATGCAAACACGAGCCAGCAAGTTTGCATGCTGACAATGAGTTATATACTTTCTCCAGTATGGTCGCTGTGGGTCTCGTGGACCCATGTGTTGCATAGTTCCCGACTGTTTTCGTTGGAAATTCAATGTGGTTGCTGAACACGAAGAATATCAATTCCATGCATGTACAAGAGACAGTAGGGAACCTCAGCTGAAGGCATTCCCAGGATTATTTCGACCTATACCGGGATAGAGACTGCGCGAGTGAGGGCGCCGCCAAGATGGCGGCAATAATGGGAGGGATGGACTTGGGAAGCCAGAATCTGTACGGTGAGCTATCATTCATGCCTTGAGTCATGGAAAGAACGATTGCTTCCGCGTAACGCTAAAGGCGGTTGGGATGAACGATAGTAAGTTGAACCCACCTTGTCGTCCATGATCGTCGTGCTGGGAGTAGGGTTAGAGTTCACATGGGAAGGAATTAGTTGATCATAGCGACTGTAACGCCGACATCGCGAACCAGGCGTTCGGGTACGTGCGTATATGCTCGCACTTTTCCCGAAAACGCGGTGTCGCTGCCGTGCGAGGTTGGAATGTACCAGGACAGGCGCATGAGGAAAGCGAGTGCGAGACCCGTGAGGGTCCACGCGTCCACGTGTTTGCGTGCGCGTTTGTGCGTTCGGTTCCTGTGTTCGCAGTCGTGGGAGGGCAATCAGACGTAACTCTAGTTGTGTATGCGTGTCGTGGGTGAGGGTAGGCGCACGAGCGACGGTGATGTGCGAGGACGAAGGGCGAGGGCGGGTGGGTCGGTGAGCAAGCGAGATAGTGCGTACGTCCGTATGGACGTACAGGTGGGGTGATGTAGGGAAGGCGAGGACGAAGGAAAACGAGGGAGGCAACTACGGCGACCGTCGTATGCTCGCGTTGGGCCGAGAACATACGGCAGTCGTCGCACACCGTCTTGGATACGGCGAGGGAGGTGACGCGGACGACTGGGGCAGGGGCAGAGTCGCCACACGCCGTCCTCGACGTGTGAGAATGAGGGAGGGCGACGGCGAGTGAGGGCGGGATAGGAAGACGGCGGCACAGCGACAGTGGACGAGAGGACGAAGTTGGAATGTGCGAGAGAGAAGGAAATCGATGTGTTATAGTAGTCAAAGTTGACGTCGACGGTCTACCAGGGTCCAGGAGATTGTTTTTCAGGACCCCGTCGTCTTCGTCTTCGTTCACCTCGTGCGTCGCTTGCTTGGGTACTGTACTCACGAATTGTTCGTTCAGGTCACTCGCGCGACCGCGAGAACGCGAGAACGTCGCGAACTCCGACGTATCCTCGTCGGCACCAACCTCCTGAAATGTACCAAAAGAGCATATTGGAGCAAGTCATCAACTGCAAGGACGTCATCGCACAGGAATATCTGATTGAAGTCAACAACCAGGTGGGTGTTTTACATGTATATTACTACTGTCCTCAAATTGATTAACGACTCTTGTAGGTATTCACGGACGAGTTCTACCTCCATTCGCTCGGACTGTTTTTATCCGCAACCGACCCAAGAGTCGACATCAAACTGACCGTCATCACGCTCATCGACCGACTCACGGCCTACGGCGCCAGCGAGGAGGAGAGCGAGGACCAACTGGAAGAGGCTGCCGCCAAGCCACTGGCGGAAAAGGTCCAGCTGGTAAGAGAGAATCATGTTTACAATCAGCCGGACGCCGAAGGTCGAGGGCGCAGATGCTTGGGTCAGAAGATAACATCGGGGACGGTGTGATTCAGACTAAACGGAGTCTCGGCGGAAGAAGGAAAAGGAATTGAAGAATGACGCACCTGTAAGAAAGTTCCGTGGCGTATCAAACTTGGACGTTTAGCTCTGTCGTTCGAAACAAGTCGTTGAACCCAGACAAACTCGAATACGTGGATCAGATTTTAGCTTTTGCGCACAGCAAAATCAAAGAGTATTCCAAAAGGTATGTGTTAGTTCTAAATACATAGGATGGCGCCTGTAAAGAAAGTTCCGTGGTATACCGAAGCTGTGGAACTTATCAAGGTGCATACGGCCAGTTATACACCCCTTAGTGACGTTCTGACGATGCGGTCGCACGCTTGACCAGATCTGTCACTGATAACACAAGACATCACAGCGGTCTTGGTCTCGCTCACGAATCTCTCCCTCAGTTGTCAGTGCCCAGACAGACTTGAATACGTGGATCAGGTTTAAGCTTTTGCGCACAGCAATATCAAAAAGTATTCCGAAAGGTACGTTTTATATCTAAATATGTGTCCACTCCTGACGCCGATCTGATGCAGCTCGGATCTCCACGCTCCACAAACAGCTGCGAATCATTCGCAGCGCTGCTCATCTGGTACCAATCCGTGCTCACGTTGCTTGTCATCCAACGCTACGGCCCGCTCCAGATGCAACAGATGTTTTCCACACACCCTTCCATTCCACACAGCATCGTCTCTAGTGTGCTCACGAGACAGGGATCGAGATGCCCGGGGACCTGGATGGAGTCTTGGATTCGTGTCACGTTTTGATCAAGGATCAAACGGACGCTTCTGCCGTCGGTGGTGGGCCAGTGAAGAACGTGAAGGAGATAGGGAGGCAAGGTCCGTCTGCGGAGAAGGAGGACACAGCAGAGGAGCAGAAGTGGGTAGTGCATCTGTTTAGGGCTGAGTCATTCTGGGTGCAGTTTGAGGTGGGTATCCAGATTTTCTGGATCGAGAGACTCGAGAATTAACTAGCGCACCGCACTCGTCAGCTGCTGCAAACTGCACGTCGGCACTTTGCGGTATTATTTTCCTGCGCTCATCACTTCGACCATCAAGTTCTGTCGGCGGTACAAAATTCGTGAACATTTGGCAAGATCGGATTGATTATGTTTGTCTTCTAAAATGAATAGGAAGACGACTGGCAACCGAAAGCACCTCCATCCTCGCGATACAAGTTGACTCCCTCACACTCCCTCCGTCTCTTCCTTCTCGCTGCTCAAATCCCCTTCGAATGCGGCTCTGGGTTCGAGGACCTAGCGTACGACCTGTACGTAGAAACGTTTTCGGTGTACGAGGACTCGATTTCGGAGAGCCGAGCACAGTTGGCTACGATCACGTTGATCAGCACTCGTTACAACGAGCTTGGAGACATGACGGACCTCAATGAGGCCATCATCCTCGCTAGACAAGCCTTCGACCTTCGCCCACCTGGCCATCCCCGTCGATCATAGTCGTTACGTACAATTGCACATTGTCTCCGTGTTCGCTTCACCCAGTCGAACAAGTTGAAGGACAGAGAGGATCTATTCAGTCTCTACACCCAGTTGTCAAATATCTCACAAATATCCTCACCGGTTGATTTCTCTGCTTCCAAACAATGGATCACGGAAGCTGAGAATTTCCGCCATCCCACAGTCCTTCTCGCATACGAAACATCTCTTCGACTACTCGTTCAACATCTCTCCATTTTACCATCTCTACCCAATCGTCTCCAGAGTTTCAAAGACCTCGCTTCATCCCTAGCAATTGATGCCTTCTCCGTTTTCCTCCGTGCTCACAGTGCAAAGCAAGCGGTTGAGCTTCTCGAGCAAGGTCGCGGTGTATTCTGGACCCAGATTGCTCGTCTCCGTTCTCCTCTTGAAGATGTCATCGCCTCGGGCCTGGAAGGACAGTCCCTTGCGAACGAGTTTACTCGACTTTCATCAGAAATTCTTAATACCATTCGTTCACAAGGTCCAGATCAGCATAACACACTGTGCAGTCTCAATGTTGATCTGAAATGCGCAATCTCTCAAATTCGCAAATTACCCGGTCTCGGTCGATTCCTCCTCCCCCCTTCCTTCTCAGAACTCCAGCACGCCGCCAGTGGAGGACCTGTGGTCATCGTGATTGCTAGCCAGTATACGTGCGATGCACTTGTTGTCTGTTTTGACAGAGATCCGGTTCATATCCCATTGCAAATCACCAAATCTCGCGTTCAGAACCTGTCATTGGAGCTCCAATCTCTGACTTTGGATGCAAAGACAATGGACATGGGCAGAGATCTGGCTCGTTTCCTGAGAATCCTTTGGGATGAAGTCGTCTCGCCCATTGCTGATTTTCTTCAGGCAACAGTTCCACCTGGCTCACGTATCTGGTGGTGTCCCACTGCCGAGTTCTGCCTTCTGCCATTGCACGCGGCTAATCCGTATCGGAACGGCCAAAGAGGTTTTTCCCATTTGTACATCTCGTCTTACACTCCCACGTTGACTGCCCTTATCTGGGCGAGAAGGAATCGTCCATCGGCGACGACTTTGATGAAATCTTTCCTTGCTGTGGGTCAGGCGAATGCCAAAGGAGAAAGCGAGCTTTTCTCCGTCGGAAATGAACTGGCCATCATTGCTGAGGGTATTCAGGGTCTCGCCACGCTCACGCGCCTCGAAGGTCCCGAATCGATTATGTCACAAGTCTCGAAGGAGCTGAGGACGAGCCAGTGGGTTCACTTTGCATGCCACGGTATCCCAAACAGGAAGCAACCCTGTGACTCTGCATTTGGTCTCTACGACGGTCGGTTTACAGTGGAACGGATCATGGGATGCGAGTTAGAGAACCCGGAGTTTACCTACCTGTCTGCTTGTCATACGACGGTCGGAGACGAGCAAAGTCCAGACGAGGTAATCCACTTGGCATCAGCGATGCAATTTGCAGGGTTCCGGTCTGTGATTGGGACGATGTGGGCGGTGGACGACGAAGATACGAACAAGATCACGAGCAAGTTTTACGAGAATATGTTGGATGGATGTGGCCGGCTGGATCACACTCGAGCGGCGTTGGCGCTGCAGAGGACGATGAACTCATTGGCTGGTATTGTTCCGCTTGATCAGCGCATTCTGTATGTACATATCGGTGCCTAATCCATCCAGTCTGTGTATGGTTGCCTCGTACTTATGTATTTGATGCGTCTCTGCACGCACGTTTGCTCGAACGTGTAAATGTCTGGTTATGCGGATGACTGCTTTTTGAACAGTATACAACCCTGGGCTTTGCGAGCGGCGTCCAGAGTTGCATCCCACCATGTGGGAGAAGCTTTTGGGCCATTGTCAATATCTCACTACCATCCAGCGATTCTCTCTGATTGTGATGGTCAGGTCGGGGATGCGGGATGGGAACGGTTTCGAACCCACGAGGGAGGACTAAGTGCCCATAGTCGTTTTGTTATTCAAGTTCTGGCCCTGCGTCATGCGGGAAACTAGTCAAAGTGAACGCGGTCCTTTCCCATGCATAAGGCATTTAGATTTGTAAAATATCTGGTACTCAGCAATGCGGCCCAGATCGTTGAGGGTCCGTTGCTGCAAACGACTCTCGATCGAGATCATGATGGAACCTGAGATCCGAGAGATCATACCACTAGAGTCGGCGGATCTCCTCGACTCGATTGCGTTGTGCCGTCGAATGTACCACATGAGGAGTTGGCTCGAGCGTAGTTTAACCCAGATTTCTGTGTCACCTGCGGCATCGACGGTCAAGAACTAAGTCTCGGTCACGTGCCTTGAAATGAGTACCTTCAGTATGCCTGACAATCAGGTGTTCGTCCCAGGAATTCCGTGAGAATGATGCGTGCGTATGATGCAAACGAGAGCCACCAAGTTGTGGATGCTAATGAGTTGTATAGTGCGACTCTGCTTTCTCAAGGATGGTCACCGTGGGACCAGTGGATCCACGTGTTGCATCGTGACTGACTGGTACTGTTTTCGTCGGAAATTTGATGTGGTTGCCGAACATGAACATCAATTCCATGTACATACGTGTTCCCCGGAGTCTGTTGCAAACGTACAAGAGAAAGTAGCGACCTCAGCTGAAGGCATTGCCGCAAGTATTCCGATATAGAGACTAGCTCACAGCCAAGAGGATGCTGTATACCGTGACCTATCACTATATGCGATACGTCTTGCGTCATGGTCATCCTTGCCTCCGCGTAACGCTCAATGGCGGCTTGGATGAACGATAAGAACCAGTCCATGATCGTCGTGCTGGGAGTGTGGGTCAGAGTTCGCATGGGAAGGAGTTGGTTGATCGTAGCGACGTCATCATCGCGTACCAGGCGTTCGCGTGCGTGCGTATATGCTCGCACTCTTCCGCAAACACGGTGTCGGTGCCGAGGGAGGTTGGAAAGTACGAGGACGGGCACATGAGCAGAGCGAGTGCGAGACGCGGGAGGGTTCACGTGTCCACGTATTTGCGTGCGCGTTTGTGCGGTCGGTTCCCATGCTGTGAGGCGGTGCGTGCGCCCACATGCATACATGGACGTCCAGGTGGGGTGATGTAGGGAAGGCGAGGACGAGGACAAACGAGGGAGGTAACGACCTACGGCGACCGTCGTATACTGTCGTTGTACCGAGAGCATACGGCAGTCGTCGCATGCCGTCTTGGATGCGGCGAGGGAAGTGACGCGGACGACTGGAGCAGGGGCAGTCCTCGACGCGTTGAGGTGGTGCGAGAATGAGGGAGGGCGACGGCGAGTGAGGGCGGGACAGGAAGACGGCAGAGCGACGGTGAACGAGAGGACGAAGACGGGTAGATGAAGGCGAATGACGTGGGTATATCGATGTGTTGTAGTAGTCAAAGTCGACGTACACAGGTAGGAGATGCAGGCTGCAGAGAGAATATGCGTACTTGCCCGACCGCGAGAAATGCGAGATGGAACGTCGCGAACAGTACTCCGCATCCTCGTCGGCACCAACCTCGTCCATCTCTGGAGATGTAGGTACTTTCCACAGTGTCGGGAGCACTTGCTTGCGCGTATCTCTTCTTTCCTTTGTTGTCGACGCTGACGAGTTTCCGACACCGTCACAGGTCACCCCAGGACCAAAATTCGTCGTCTCGCTCGTACCGCTCATCACGTCCTCGATCGACACCGTATCACCTCTGTCGTCTTCTGCTTCGTACCTGCACCCGTTGCAACGAATCGAAGGGGTCGCGTCCCAGACATGATCCAGCGAAATTTCCGGAACACACTCATGTATATTTTTCGAAGACGTCGGAGAATCCGGGGAGGTATGACAAGGTGGAAGTTATTGGGACGTTTTTGAAGATGGGGTTCACGCGGTACGGTTGCTGGGTACGTATAGAGGGTGGAGTCGATTTCGATCTGTCGATACCGTTTTTTTGTCGTCGTTTTAGCAAAGGCACTTTTTTTTGAACTGATTGATATCTTGGGGCTACGAGGATTCCTTCCAGTGCTTGCGAGGTTTTACCTTGGGCTGTGCGAACAGCCTCTGAGAGTGTAAACTAAAAATACGGAAAACACGTCAAGTGAGTGAAAGTTGCCAACATTCTCACATTCTGCTTTCCACTGTCTAGTGCCCTTTTCACCATACCAACCCGCAGTGAAGCAAGATGAAATCGAAAGGTGCTTATTTGACTGTTTTGTCGGGAAGAGCCCAATGAAATGACATTCACGTCAGCCAACTTGAAGCAGTGGTGGTCTCGAGCAAAGTTTCGTTTTACCAATCGTCAGAGAGACTCGATTGAAGAAGTGACTGTTCCAGTCGAGGAGATACTGTCACGAGCGGAGTCCGCGTTCGCCAAGTTTGAGCAAGGGAACGGGACGGGCCACATTAGTGAGGCAATCGTCCTTGATTGCCAAGCACTGGATCTTTGCCCACCCGGTCACGACGAACGATGGGCCTCACTAACTCAACTTGGTAATCATCTCTGGGGTCGTTACAACCATCTAGGAGCGATAGAGGACGTCGAAGAAGCACTTATCTATGGCAGAGAGGCACTGGAGCTTTGCCCAGAAGGGCACCCAAATCGATCGACGTCGTTGAGCAATGTCGCAAACATCAGCGAAAAGTCCTAAATCTGGCGAGGCATTGCGAGGCCTTTCCAGGTTAGCACGACCTTGCTAGGTCTTTCAAGACTAGGCTCTCCTCTCACAAGGCCTTGCTAGATTACCATGACCTTGCTAGGTCTTTCAAGCTACGCGATTGTCTCGCAAGGCCTCGCAAGGCTGGTGGACTTGCGTTGTCTGCTGCGCTTTGCCCATGTTATAATAGAAAAATATTTGCATTGTTGTGGGATCGAACACTGAACCAGAAATCAGACGCGGACACAAAACCGCTAGTCCATGGGGCTGAACAATTATGATAGCACACTGAGTTATATTATTGGATATTATGTCAGTTCGTAGAATACCAACACTGTCATTTTTCTTTCTCCATTTCCCACGACATCCTCATCAACCATGACCGTGCACCAACCAGCGACAAGCAATGGCCCGCCCCTGCTGCATTGGCCGTGCCATGTCAGTACGCGGTCGTTGGGAAACCAGCGAAGACCAGCCTTTGCCTGTCCCTGGCAGTGGAATTCTGCTCGTCTCCATTACTACATTGTTTGTTCAGAATACAACCTCTGTTAGACGCTACAGATACGCATGGGCAAAGTCGTCCTCCCCCTCAATATCATTCTCACCGTCCTCTGCACCTAATTCATCTTCTCCGAGGTGATTGTTTCCCCCTTCGTTGTTCTCGTCCTCAACCTGATCCAATCCAGAATACCCAAATTCATCCATCTCATCCAGAAGATCATCATCCACCAGTCCTTTCGATGGGTCAATGGCCATGTCATCACTAGTGTCACTTTCGTCACTTTCATTGTCTTCATCGCCACCACCGAGCTCTTCCTCGCTACTATCCTCTTCCCCACTGGCGTCTTCTTCCATCTCACCATCCGAGTCAGTCCCACTGTCCTCTTCCTCTTCTTCCATATCGACATCACTATCATGTTCCCCGTCGTCTCCAAGTCTGTATTCCTGACTTTGCTCACTTTCCAGTTTGAACGGAACTTTGTCCAGCTTGTCGCGGTCATCAAGGAGGCATTTGGTATCCTCCTGCATGGTCTTGTGCCCAACAGCGCCACCCCGATAGCGCATAAACATGTCTCTATCAACAAATCTATGCATGTTTTGTCAAGTAGTAGAGCTCTAGCACAACACTGCACTTACACATTGACATAGAACCACTCCCAGTCTTTACCATTGTCTGATGGTTGACGAACAATTGAATTTTGTGGTAGCAGCACAGAACTCTGTCCGTATACGAATGCTGGAATCAGATGAATCCCTTGAATGATCAAGTCGGGATCCAGAAACCCAAATGCAGATGGATCAGTGCTCTCATAGAACCCAACTCGTGGAAGACACTTTGTGGCCCAGGTGGATGTCGTGTCCATGCTCCACGCCAACCATCGTACCCAGAGAACATCCATCCACTTGATTCTTCCCTCATAGCGAACATTGAGGTGAAAGATGCCAACAATCCGGGCATACCAGTAAGGATGGGGATGTTTGTTTTTATCCTCACGTGCTAGAACCATGACATCAGCATGTGTGCGTGGATTGAGAGTATCTTGAGCATGGCGTAAATCATATGTTGTGTAGTTGATCCGAAGTACTTTGTAACGATAGATACGATTTTGCACGAACGTAACCATGTTCCGTTGATGTGCTGTAAACAACATTTCATCCCCGTCATACTCGCCACCTAGCAAGCGTGACAGCAGATGGGCTTTCAGCTTTGGTATAAAGTTCTGCTCAATATTAGTGAGATTGTTATACAATTCCAGACAATTTACATTCAAACCTCAAGTCCAGAATCATCTCGGTTCTGCCTACACCATACACATCAGCAAACCCACCCTTGGCTCTACAGACCTGTGCAGGGTTACACAGACCCACAGACCCTACAGAGAGGTACCTAGTAATGCAGACCTCCACAGACCTGTACAGAGTACCCCCTATCTGTACAGACTCTACAGAGTCCACAGGCTCACCATACAGAGCTATACAGAGCTGTACAGACCAGACAGAATCAGGTGATTTCTACAGATACTCATCCAGATCTTGCTTTTCAAATCATATCAAAATAGTCAAATGTAATATATTATGTGTACTACAATACATGCACATGTATTCTACT